>VYZV01043316.1:10247-21312 GCA_013401275.1 Pandion haliaetus | reverse complement strand
GGGGGAGGTGTTCTGATGTTTAGTTTCCCTTCCTAATACCCTTGTGTTTTGTTTTTGATTTGATTTGTAGTAAATTAAATGGATTTTGTTTCTTCCCGAAGTTGAGCCTGTCTTTTGCCCGTGACCATAAGTGGGGAGTGATCCCTCCCAGTCCTTGTCTCGACCCACAAGCCTGCCTTTGGATTTTCTCCTCATCCCAACGTGGCCAGGTGCGGGGGTGGGGGGTGAGTGAGCGGCTTCGTGGTGCTTTGTTACCGGCTGAGCTGACCTGAAACCACGACAGGTGGGTTGACCTTCGCTGGGTGCCAGGTGACCACCAAAGCCACTTTATCACTTCCCTGCTCAGTTAGACAGGGGAGAGAAAAAATAATGAAAGGCTCATGAGTCAAGATAAGGACAGGGAGAGATCATTCACCAATTACCATCATGGGAAAAACAGACTCTACTTGGGGAAAGAAAAAATGAATTTAATTTATTACCAGTCAAATCAGAGTAGGATAATGAGAAATAAAACCAAATCTTAAAAACACCTCTTCCTTATTCCTGGGCTCAAGTCCACTCCCAATTTTCTCTACCTCCTCCCCCTAGTAGTGCAGAGGGACAGAGAAAGGCAGTTGGGGTCAGTTCATCACACATTGTCTCTGCAGCTCCTTCCTCCTCAGGAGGAGGACTCCTCACGCTCTTCCTCTGCTCCAGCGTGGGGTCCCTCCCATGGGAGACAGTCCTCCATGAACTTCTCCAACGTGGGTCCTTCCCACAGGCTGCAGTTCTTCATGAACGGCTCCGGTGTGGGTGTCTTCCACGGGGTGCAGTCCTTCAGGAACAGACTGCTCCAGTGTGGGACCCCCACAGGGTCACGACTACTGCCAGCAAATCTGCTCCAGCGTGGGCTTCCCACAGGGTCACAGTCTCCTTCAGGCATCCACCTGCTCCGGTGTGGGGTCCTCCATGGTCTGCAGGTGGATATCTGCTGCACCGTGGACCTCCATGGGCTGCAGGGGGACAGCCTGTCTCACCATGGTCTTCCCCACAAGCTGCAAGGGAATCTCTGCTCTGGCACCTGGAGCACCTCCTCCCTCTCCTTCTTCACTGACCTGGGTGTCTGCAGAGTCGGTTTTCTTACATGTTCTCACTCCTCGCTCCAGTTGCAGTTTGCTGTTGCACAGCAACTTTTTTTCCCCTTCTTAAATACATTATCCTAGAGGCACTACCGCCATCGCTGATGGGCTTGGCCTTGGCCACCAGTGGGTCCATCTTGGAGCCAGCTGGCATTGGCTCTGTCGGACATAGGGGAAGCTTCTAGCAGCTTCTCACAAAAGCCACCCCTGTAACCTCCCCCCCTCCCCCCAAAAACCTTGCCACACAAACCCTATACAATAGAACAGGACAGTAGGGTTTTGGGGGTTTGGGGTTGGTTTTATTTACTGCAACTTCATGTCTTGCCTGTGGTGTTGCTTCATGGAATTTCATCTATGAAAACAAACCAAAGTTTTAACTTTGGTTTTCATATCAACCTTTTATGGAGTTACATATTAATCTTGCAGTAGTTGTAAATCACTGCCAAAGCTTGTATGCTCAATCTGAAGGACTAATAATACCTGCTGTATACTCATCTCCTTGACTTACAGTAGTAGAGGACTGTCATCACGTCAGTCTTTTACGAGGAAGATACATGACTGTCTAGAGTAATTAGTAAAGTAGCTTATACCAAAGATTAAATAAGGCATGGCCAAAAGGCAGCATTAGTACTGGCAATATATCTTTAACATCTTTGACTTGTTTCCAGTTAAGCCTCATACTTCCTGGACTGGTTATCAGATAGGATTAACTCCTTCAGAAGGGGACCTTTAACTATCTCATTCTTCATTTTTTTAATGTTGGAATAACTGCAAAAATCCTCTCAGTATTGAGACAAATAGTCCCTCTCATCTGGTTGTTCTGGACATTGTTCTTATTTTGGTCTCAGCACCACACAACAGTCCTTAACCCTGAAGGACAGGGGACTTGGATGAGGCTACCGAACAGTTCTCTTGTGTATGAGGTAGCTATCACCACATTTCCTTCCTGTAGAACAGGTGTTTTCCTCCCACAAGGCTACTAATACCCTCTTGAAGCAGCTATTTTTTTCCATGCTGGATATCCCTATTTGATGAAATCCTCACAATTCTAGACATTGGAGCCACCACAACCTGCATAACCATTCACTGCCTTCCTCAAGTATTCCTCCCCAATGTACATTTCATACTGTGTGCCTGTCACCTGTGTATGTTTTGGTTTGGGATTTTGTTTTGTGGTTTTTTGTTTTGGTTGGTTGCTTTATTATGAGTTGGGGCAGCCAGGGTTGATTTTTTATTCTATTGGCAACACAAACTCCCTTCCTTTCAGATTGATTCCCCAGGTCACTGCATGAGCTAGGTCCCCATGTTTGGTGGTAGAACAAGAGCTCACAGCAGTGCCACGTGTGCTTCCATTCTAGTCTACTTACACAGGAAAACCCATCTTGCATTTGCCTTTGGCCTGCTAGCAAACATAACTATTTGTGAAAAATGGTGGCTAGAGGTGGCTTGGGCATATACCTGAAGAAAGCTATGAAATTCAGCAAGGCTCTAAATTTCAGCCACTGATTTTTCAGGGAAAAAAATTCTTTAAAATTCCTTAAATATTTAATCACAATATTAACACCATCTAAACATGGTACTTTTTTTTTTTTTTGTTATTAGAGATTAGAGTGGAACTTTTGCCTGGTTTTGTTGGGTTTTTTTCTCTCAAACATCGTGGTTCCTGTGCTGTTGGAAAAAATTCTGTATTACTTATGTTATAATGCCCATGTTTTTGCTCATATTGGTGAATGATTTGAAAAATTCCCATAGTTTTCAGCTGCAATGACTGAGTCAGTGTTTAAATCCAACAGCTGGTACTGTATGTCAGCACCTGAAGTAAATAACACTCTTAGTGATGTACTTGTCAGTCCCAATAAACATGTTCATTTGAAACTGTCATTGCAAGATGCCGTGATTTATTACAGCTTGAGTTTCACTAAAATAGCATAACCAGAGCTATACAACAGAATGAATAGACAGAAAGTGTGGCCTCTCTTTAACTTATTTTTTGTTACTTTATTTTAATTGTAGGTCAGAAAACTACTTGTTTTAGTAATATTTCATGGAAACACATAGTTAGTATTCTAATTTCTCAGATTTTTTTTCTTAATTTATAAGGAAGCTTCAGTGACTGTAAGAGGGTAGCCCTGAAACTTTAAGAATGTAACAATAAATATTTTCATATTCTCTTTTTAAGACTGAAGACTGGAGATTGAAATCAGCTAGACATTTGTCTTAGCCTCCATCTTCCAGGACTCTTGATCATACAATCAGTTCAGGATGACCTTTTATATTGAGTTTGTTTTTCAGAATAAGACATTGAGGGAATTCTCCATTTTAAAAAACTAAAGTCAGAGAGAGTACAAAGTAATCAGTCTCAACAAGTCTAGTTTCATTATTCAATGGTTTGTCCCTATCCATCTGTTCTTGAGAGTTATGGTTCAGGGGAACTGTAACAATTCTCCAGTGAACTGAGGATGTAGCAGAGTGGAAAAATGGAAGAGAAAAATGGGAATTGCAGAGGAAGTGCTAAGAAATGGTTTAGAAATAGAATAGAAAAGATCAGTGAGGAAAGGACGAAATGGTTAACAGAGCTAATCAGAGCTGGGGGGGAGCAGTGAATTTTCAGACAAAGCTTTTTTTAAAAAAGATCACACAGGCAAAAAGCCCCTTAACTACTGGTTGAAATATATAGATATATCAAAACCAAATGATAATCTTTTCCTGAAAAACAAATATACCAAGAGAGAAGTAGAAGAGAGACTATCATCACTTATGTGCATGAAGGATATCATAAGTTTAAAAACACAACCTGAAATTGATTTGGACAGAACAATTGGTTTAACAAATGGACATGAACAAAAATTATTTTGATTTTTGTGCTTAATAAGCAATTTCAATAGGTAATTTTATGACAGTAATAGACCAAATTGCCAAGTTCTTATTAAAGTTTTCCAGCAATTAAAATTACTGTTCTTCATTATTGCTGTTTTTCAAATATTTTAATTCCTTGACTATTTTAGAAATTAATTAGGTTTTGTGCTGCTTCTTTTCATCTCAAGTTATACTTCAATTTATCTTTTGATAATGCCTACAGACTTCTTGGCATGCTGTTGTATAAATGAAAAAGTCTCATTATTTTTGTGTGACCTGATACACTACTTGCCAGAAAACAGTCATGATAACAATCTAACTTGCAGAAAACTGTGCTCTTTGGTCAGCAGTGCAAGAGGTTCTGAGAAAATTAATAAAATCCGAAATGTACACACAAGTGAAAAAAAGGAATAGAAGGGAAAGTGTTTAGAAAGGAGAGATGTGTTTTTTCAAAGTAGGCTTAAGAATTGAAAATAAATGCAAAAAGAAAATCTTTAATGAAAAATACTGTGTTGGGGTATGGGGACAAGACTGAGGAAAATGGATAATCCAGTAGAAATGTGATAATCCAGTAGAAATTAAATTAAAAAGGCTGAAGGAGAAAGGCAGTATCTGTATGGAATGAAAATGTACTGATCCAAGTTTTGAAGGTAACCAGGACTTTCTTCATTGCAAGCAAGACATCGTGGCTGAGGTGGCTCTGAGCCTCTCTTGCAGAGCCTGCAGTAATGGAAGCAAAGGGAGAGTAGTCAAGAGAGGATGAGGTGCTTGACTCAGAACCCTCCATCACACCATGCAGAGGGACCCCTCTGAGTCTCAGAACTGGACAGAGATGTGGGCAGATGAAGGGGCAGGGGAAGGCTACTGCAACCATGGCTGACAATTCCTGGAATGTGCTTGTCACACTGGACAGCACTAATAGAAAACGTACAGTCTTCAGACCAATAAAAATCCCATGCCTGGATTGGTTTGTACTTATGTCAGACTAGACCAATCACTTTATGCCTGTGAGCTGACCTCGAGATTGAAATGCAAGACCTTTTTTTATTGACTTGGACTATAAGATTACTGTGTCTGTGCACTAGACACATGTCCTCACATCTGTGAATCATAGAGAGAAATACTGTATCACTAACCATCTTTTTTAAAATCCAAGATGTATTCCTCTTTCTGTAAATGTGAAGAATTTGACTTCTTTCAAGGTTTGTTGTGTAAAGCAATTTAAAATGGCCTAATTCTTCAAACCCTCTGTGGCTTCTAAAGTGGCTAGTTACCTCTGAAATTTTGGCTCAAGTATTAGAAGAGTAAAAGCAATGTTAAAAATCTCTTTTCATAACTTTACTGAATAAAAATGTAATAATTCAGTTACATATTTTACTGATGTGTCATCTTTCAGATGTGAAAGAGCTAAAGTTAAAAGAAAAGGTCATTGCTCATAGTGCTGGAATTAAAATCAAAACAAAAGTAATTTACTAAGCTAGTGTATTACCAGGTAAGATACAAATGTAGGAAGAACGATGGATGAAGACCTATAAAAGAAAATATCAAAAGCCAACAGGATAGTAAAGGTTTTCTTCAAATATTTTGATTGAGCTGGTCAGTGAACACTGATTTCTATTAACTGTTTTGAGTTTGTTGCTATACATCAAATCAGAAGCAAAATCTAAGATAATATAATGTTTCTGCTAAATGACAGTCATTTTGCTCTGTTCTATTTAAGCACAGTGCAATAAGGGTCAGTTACACAAAGGGGTTGCTAGAAGAAGGAAATAATGTGACATTTTATCACAAGTCTAAGTGATGCATCACGAATGTGACACATATCTACCCCTTGACGATGAGCAGAGAAAAAGAAATACTGTCAGATCATTTTTTCCTACAGGAGCCTTACGAACAAGGAATAAGAGGGTCACGCTTCACTGCCCCTGTGAAAATTGCACACGAATCCTCCATAGGCTAAAGTGCATTTCTAAAATGACAAGCCATACACCCTGGAGCTTCAGTACATGGGCTTGGTGTGCAGCAGAGCTGAAGATGGAACAAAGCATCTTCTGCTTCTCCTTGTACATCTGTAAGACCTCACCTTCAAAATCTAGTACCTATTTCAGCTACCAGCAAGAGCTGCTGCGTTCATTTGGTCACCAGCACTGATGTGGGTGAGCCCATGGGTAACATGACAGCAGTGCTCTGCTCCAAGACAAGACTTGTGTACAAAAAATTGCACATGTATGCATGAAAGGAGACAAGCCTCCTTCTTCTTGTGTGATTCCATTACCCAAGCTTGTGCCTCAGCCCTTCCCACCTTTATATGCACCTAGCCTTCCACAGACCCCATTTCCCAGCATACCCTAACACTGATCCCAAGTGCTTTGCTGAAATGGAGACTCTGGTAACCTAAGTGTCATCAAACATAACATGACAGGTCATGCACAGCATTTCATAATGTCTTTTTTTTTTTTTTTCTCTATGCTTCACACTTATTTTTATATGGTAAGCTAATCCAAAAAGCTGAGGTTTTGTTTTGTTTCTTTCCATAACAGATGTGAGGAGGAAGAGAAAATATATGTTCATAACAATTTTCAAATACAAAGAACTCTTCCTCTGCCAAAGAATAAATATATAAATGGACAAAATATTCTTTATGAAAAACAACAATGCACAAAGGACATCTGCAGCCAAATAAACTCATGGCGTATGCTCAAGAATTACCTATAACTCAAATTAAATTTATTTCAATATATGAGCAAAGACCTTAGTTATGTGACTTACTCTTATTTTCATTTTTGCTCTCCACTAAGCTGCCTAAGTTTTTAATGTACACAGGTTAGTGAGATATGACAAAGAATGGTACATCAAGTTATTTTCCTATAATTACATGAAAATTGTAACCTAAAGTATGAGCCAAGGAAGTATCTGTGATACATGAAAAAATATATCAAATGTGAATTGAAATTGTCTCTCCAGTAGTACATTCACAAAGTGTTAAAAATAAACTATTCACAAATGAGCATTAGAAGTTTTCATGACCCTAAAAAAGTTTGTTGCTTTTGTCTTGATTCTAGCCTGTTACAGATATATTAACAATAAAATTAATTGATCAGACACTAAATTCTTCAACCCATCTGGGATGTAAGACTTCCCTTCCTCCGTTCAAGATGTTATGTTTCTGACTAATGTAGCAGATTCCAATGTTGTACTTGGAGATCTCCCACATGTAGTTTAAATGCTAAATTTTGCATCTTTCAAGTATCGAGAATTTGTTAGTCAAGGATGTAAATTAATCAGGATTAAAACTAATAACTTTTGGAGGAAAAATAAACCAACAAAACCAGTACTACTTGCTTTGATTCTTGGTCCTAAACTCTTATCACAGTGGTCTTTACTTAATGTTTTGTCTTTTGTTTCTTGTATGTGAGTTGTTTGTGCAGGTACTTTTTTAATAGTTTGTGCTGTTTTAATAAGCACCTACTTTTCAGGATATTTCCATTTTCATTAACATGAATAAGACCCAAACATTTCAGTTTGCGAATATTTTTGAGCAGTCTTACAGCATCCTTAGCAGTAGGTTGCTTTCCCCTACTGAAGGCTGCATCTTATTGAAAGATCCCTTTAGTCATGTGTAGGTAGAGTAGCAGGCAAAGCAAACTAGAGTATAGAGAAAAGATAAAAAAAATATTACAAGCTCCAAGCTGTTCTTTGAGAAACTGAGAGTACATTTCATTCACCTGGCTACCTGTAAATATGATAATCTCTAATCCTCAGTGGTTTTAGTCAACCCTCTTTGATAACCAAAGTGACTGTGATTCAGAAATGCAAGATGGGAACTGAACTGGAATCCTCTTAAAAAGCTATGATGTCTGTTAACCCTTTATAAAGCAGAAGTGTTTGCATTATCAGACTTGGTAACATTAACATTTACGCCAGTTTGTTACTATTATGATTTACAACTTTTTACTTTTCTCTTGTTAGATTAAATCTACTGCTGAGAAATTAATGTAGCTGTAGCATAGAGGAAGCCATATATGTCGAGAATGTACTGCTCTGAATATGGCGATAGTATACACATTACAGTACAATTCTCTTTTAGACTGTTCCTTAATGCAGGACACTGTTTTGACATGATTATTTTCTACATTCTGCCAAATCACTAGATTTGCTGCTTTAGTCTTTTAAATCTTGCAGTTCTATATCCAGATCTTCTGTGTCTGGGCATTGCCACAGGAAAAGAAATCGCACGTTAGGAAATATATCTGCATGCTTCCTCCAGTCAGAATTAAGATGCAAATGTTTCATGAATACAAGAGCTATACACCAAATTAATGCTAAGTCCGAGTATGCTGAACTCTAAAACAATCCAGGATACTATGCATACATATGTTAATTCCCTTGCATACATAACTTTTCACTTCCCAGGCATTTCATTCCCCTGGGAGAAATGAGTTGTCAGAATACGAAGAAATCCAGACAATCTGCTTGGGAAACTTTGCTAAATACAGCCAGTCTACACTGCTGCTGCAGTTCATTGTCTCTATTTTAAGGAGACAGGAGTAGAAAAGAGGAGAGAATCATGGCTCTGGTCTTCTGCTTTTCCCAGACCTGGATGAAGTTGAAGCATGAGCTCAGAAGAGTTCCCTGTGCTGTCCTCTGCGCACTACAGAAAACCACTCAGTGTCTTAGAACAAACTTAAGATTTATGGTTGAAGATTAAAAAAAAAAACCCACACAACAAAACAACACAACTTCAGTGTGTCACTAGCTGAGAACAGGAAGGTCATCAAGGAAGAGCCATTCTTTGCTAGGACCCAAAGGTCCAAAAGGAAACTTAAATTCCTATGTCAGCTAGGAAATGTACACTTTACAGAATGGGGTCCAAGTAAACAAAGAATCAAAACAAAGAAGCAGAACAAAAGAGCAATTGCATCCATCCTCAATGGAAGGAAAATTCCCTCCTGGCCCTGCCTTACTGCCAAATTAATTTATCTCCAGAAAGTAAGCAAAGCACTCTAAACAAATAACTGACAAACTTTGATGGCACTACTGCACAAAAGCATTTGATTTCTAGCTGCTGTAACATATAATGCTTCAGAGAAAGGTAAAAGAATATCCCCTCCCAATAAAACAATAAAAAAGTTCAGAGGTGAAATTTTACAGTGCTTTACCATCTAGAACTTAACCACAAGGGTTAGGCAAAAGTATAGTGAAAGGTGAAACTATTTGGATCTGTTTACTGAATCTCCACACGCAGGTCTTATGTAACTAAGGCTTATGTATTCTTCCTGCTTTTGAAAAGGATGTTTTGAGTACAACAGAATTATAGATAAAATTACTTCTATATCAGTGCTAAAAATGAAAAATTACCCTAGTGAAGCTAGTCTAATTTTTTCAGTGCCAGATTTTTCTCTGTCATATACTGTGTATCACATTTTTTCTCTAATAGCAAATGAATGGCTTTTCTGTGAGTTCCTTGAGAAAAATTGTTCTGTGGTTTAATAACTGTTACTGCTGGGCACCTTTGATATTTGTCGAATTTTCTTTTTAAAGGTTTTGAGGTTTGGGGTTTTTTTCTTTTTTTTTTCCATTATTCCTAGTAACTTTTCTATGCTTCTGTGTAACTTCCTTCTTTCTCAGTATTTTCATCTTAGACTTCTTGCTGAATGTTTCCTTGGACATCATTTAACCAGGTACATGTCCTTAGTTCTCTTGCTCTTTCTCCATAACTCAGCCACTCCAACCTCCTAAATAATGTTTTTTACTGTTCTTTCTTCCATATGTCTCTATAACTATTAGACAATTAAATCCTCTGAACTAAACATAGATGTGGTCACTAGTCATTTACAAGTTCATCCATCTCCCAATGAACAAAAGGAAGTTTCTTGATTAGTTAATTGGACTTGGCTTAACTTTATAGAGTTGGTTCTTACCTCTTTTCTCCATGCAACAAAACTCCAATTATATCAGCTTTATAAAGGTTTTATATACATATATAGCAGATAATTAATTTAATTGGCTGTACACTAACAGTTCTTAGTTTCTTTCCCTACTTCTTATTTGAAAATATAGTATAATATTATATTTTATTTAGGAGACTACATGTATTTCTTGTTTTCTGTTGTATTTCTCAATTGTTCACTATATTTTTTTGTCCCTTGAAACCAATGTACCTGAAAAAATTATTGTCATGCTGCATGTCTTTTTGCATAGTGTCATTCAATGAAGACACAGTAAGACCTAGCAGCCTTACATTTGCAGCCATTAAACACTTACCTTCCAATGATCATTTTGTTTTGATCCCCATGTTTAGTCACTCAGCCAAGTTCTTATCATGGGACTCTGTTCACATAATAGTCACATAAAAATGATTAACAACATGGGTGCTTCAATACTTAAATCTAAATAGATAATGTACAGAGTTTTTTGTTCAATGGATCATTTTATGTTGCCATCATTAAAAAAAATGAAGCTTGCTGTGCAAGATGTATCGTCAAGTCTATTAGAAGTAGTAAACAGAGAGGAACTGTCCGTTCTGGGCACTAGACTGTTTCTTTTTTTAATGGTAAATTATCCTTCAGAAAGTGATATTGTACCATCATTGTACAGAGGAGAAACATAAGTACCTGTCATGGTTTCAGCTCAGCTGGTAACAAAGCACCACGCAGCCGCTCACTCACTCCCCATCCCCGCCCCTGGCCACGTTGGGACGAGGAGAAAATACAAAGGCAGGCTCGTGGGTCGAGACAAGGACTGGGAGGGATCACTCCCCACTTATGGTCACGGGCAAAAGACAAGCTCAACTTGGGGAAGAAACAAAATCCATTTAATTTTCTACAAATCAAAACAAATAAAACACACAAGGGTATTGGGAAGGGAAACCAAACATTAGAACACCTCCCTCCACCCCTCCCTCCTTCCCGGCTCAGCTCCATTCCCAGTGCTTTCTACCTCCTCCCCCCAACGGCACAGGGGAACAGGGGATGGGGGTTAAGGTCACCTCGCCACACATCGTCTCTGCCGCTGCTTTCCTCAGGGGGAAGATTCCTCACTCGTCCCCTGCTCCACCGTGGGGTCCCTCCCACGGGAGACAGTCCTTCACC
>VYZV01043313.1:26593-41846 GCA_013401275.1 Pandion haliaetus | reverse complement strand
CCCCAAATGAAAGACTTTTTTCCTGCTTTTTAAAAAAATTGACTTTTAAAGTACATTGAATGCATTTTGGAGGCACTTATAAAATTATAATCTGGAAATAAAATGGGTATGGCTTAGATGTATTGAGTAACAGCCACTGAAGTACAGAGTATGTTTGCAACTTGGCTTCTCTGAGTTCCTGTGCATCCATCTGCCTAAGAAATGGGGAAGATGATATTTGTAAGATACGGCAAAAAAGTAAAAAAGCTGACTTAATAAAAAATACATTGGATAATTTTTCTAAGTCTATGGAAAGGTGGTTTGTTGTTGTGGGATGTTTAACTGTAAAGCTTAAATTAAGAAAAATTATCTCTAAGTTATGATGGGGTTTTGCTGATCTGTTAACAAAGGCAAGCAAATGGATTAAAATGGAGCAAGTATGTTGGCTTGCCCCTTGTCTATGGTATTGCTCGTATCATCACTATGCCTACCCAACATCCTTCTTTCTCTTTCCTTCCCGCCTTAAGCATAAAGGAAATATGAAAATGTTTCCATGAATCTTGGTTGTCTTTACCAAGTGAATGTCTGAAAAGCACCAGTACTTCAGTAATATAGTGCTCCTGAGAGCTGGGTGAATCAATAATAATAAAGTACTTCTTTAAATGACAATATAACTTTTTAGGCAGTTTCAAATGTACTATGCCTTTCTTTTCTATACAGACAGAATAATAGTTCTGAATTAAATGTCAAAATACCCTGTATTGCTAAAACCTACTCATCATAGATGTTTTGAATCTGATCTTATATTGTCTTTCTTTTTGTACTGGGAGCTTGGCCTGGAAAAATACTTAGGTTTGGGCCTTTTTGTGATGATCAGCTACTGACTTCTGATATGTTACCTGAAGGACTAAAGGAGCAGAATTTTAGGCTATTGTAACTTGAACTTGGAAATTTAAGCCATTTCCAGAGCTTGGATTCTAATCACAAATTGCATTAGTTTATACTAGTGCTTTGGGACTTGGGAGGGAAGACATGAAATTTTTACAGGGCAAACATCTTAGGGTGGGGTGGGGGGAGATTACAGACTCAAGTTCCTTGAAGGGAATGAGTGAAGAAAGTACTAATGGAAACTACTGTGGTTATATTGTAAAGCAGTTAAGGTGGAAGTGAGAAAAGGCACAGAATTTGAAATGTATCTGAAAGGCCTAGATTCCCCAAACAGGTATTTTGATAAATAGTGAGCACTCGGCAGTTGCCACTGACGGCACCCAGTAGCTCTCATTCCAAATTAGAAAATCAGGGTATGTCCTGCTTTGAGAGCTATCTGTGGATTTACTAGCCTAGTTTTAGTTGTAACTTAATTATTAACAGATTATGTTGAACTAAGAGTTTTACTGTGTGAATTTAGAATTATAAGGCCATTTATTGACTGAGCACAAGCTGCCAGCTGTGAAATGAATGGTTAATTAAAAGGTTTATTTTTATGTTTCTAGTGTAGAATATAACATAAAACAATAGCAGTTATGTGCATGAAACAAAGTCTCAAAACAGGGGCGTAGCATGGGCTACTAATAGATTTTTCACAAGCCTGTTGCTTTTGGGCTTTGTTCTATATTCCCTTAGCCTTGCTCTATCTTTGTTGTCAATTCAAAGCTTTGGGGATTGCTTTCGGAAGTTGCCCCACATAAGGGCTCTGAAATATTGTTCCCTTTGTGGGACTTAAATAAATTTTTCCATCTTTGGCAGGTTCTTTATAGGAACTTCTAGCATTCTGCCATCTTCTCTGTGCTTCGCAAGCAGAAGTACATTTCTGGCATTAGTACAAAATGGGAAAAATCTCCCAAGTGATAGGTCTTGGTATATGACATTCCAGTAAAATATATTTTTCCTGAGGCTGGGTCCTAAATTTGCACCTCGAACAACATTGTGTCCTTTTCCAGTTTAAATTTACTTCATAGTTTTCCAAGTAGCTCATTCATTAAGGCATGCTTGTCTGGATGTTTGCATAGCTCTCTCTTAATTGGGTGAAATAGGTTGGAGCTTCAACTGGCTACCTCACCCCTTAAAAGAGGTCAAAAGACCAGACAGAGCACAAGAAATATGTAGCTGTAGTATTTTTTTCCCTAAACGTTTATTGTAATTTTGACTTGGCAAAAATACATTTTATGTCAATATAAATGTCTTTGTTTTGGGGAGTATTTTATGTCCTGCTGGAACATAAGCTCTTTTAGCGCCTTTGTAGTACTGTAGATTACAGTGCCTATAACGCTTCCAAGTGGTTCTTGCTATATGCTGGAGAATACTACAGTTTGTGTCTCTTACCTGAATGGAGAGTGTTGTGGTTTAACCCCAGCCAGCAACTAAGCCCCATAGCTGCTCGCTCACTCCCCGCGTGGCGGGCTGGGAGAGAGAATCGGAAGACTAAAAGTGAGAAAACTCATGGGTCTGAGATAAAAGGTGGTTTAATAGGTAAAGCAAAAGCCGCGCACACAAGCAAAGCAAAACAAGTTCATTTGCTACTTCCCATGGGCAGGCAGGTGCTTGGCTATTTCCAGGACAGCAGGGCTCCATCATGCGTTAACGGTTGCTTGGGAAGACAAATGCCATAGCTCTGAACATCCCCCTCTTCCTCCTTCTTCCCCCACCTTTATATGCTGAGCATGATGTCCTATAGTATGGAAAATCTCTTTGGTCCGCTGTCCCAGCCGTGTTCTCTCCCAACTACTTATACACTCCCAGCCTCTGCTGGCAGGGCACTATGAGAAGCTGAAAAGTCCTTGACTTAGTATAAACACTGCTCAGCTACAACTAAAACATCAGTGTCCTATCAACATTATTCTCAGTGCAAATCCAAAATACAGCCCCATGGTAACTACTGTGAAGAAAATTAACTTGATCCCAGCCGAAACCAGCATGGAGTGGTATGTAGCCATCCAAAAGAGAATACTATCTATATGTACTAATTACTCATTTTCCTAAATTAAAAATAAATAAATAAAACCACCTTTGCTAAGTGAGAGGAGATACAGCAGTTACGCCTTTGTTCCCTGAACTGAAGCTGAAGTTTCAACTTTGCACAGAGCACATCTTCCAGTATGTAACAACCAATGCAGGCATAAGGATGGACTGCTCTGTCACTGTTTCTAATATACAAAATTCCATATAGACCCCCAAAACACTACACAAAGTCTAGTATATAGTATAAATAATTTATTGCTTACAGTATTTTGGAAATGTTTCTGTCTCCTTTCTACTAACAGCACAAATTGTAACTCATTGCAGTACAGAGTGGGGAGTTCTAGACTGAACCCACATCATTTTAGTCAACTGAGCTGCTTAGTTTAGGAGTAGTATTGATAGTCTCCTATTAGTGTCAGAAGAAAGAAGCAAATGTGTTTCAGTTCAGGACATTGTCTAGTTCAAATTCAAAAGCATTTGGCACCTGATTTGATTTTAATCAAGATTTTAATATTAACTTTCCTTCTACTGGAATTATGCCTTATTTTTAATAACAAGATCAGGTATCTTGCTTGACGTTTTTCTTGTGACAGCATTGTGTTCTGCTGCTAGCATCTGCTGAAGACATTAGTTCAGGAACATCTTCATTAAATGATCCCTGCTTAGAGGAGGTAGCAGGCAACTTCTTAACGCACAACTCTCCTTTGAGTCTGAAGAGAAGTACAGACCATGTTCTGCAGTATTAGGTTTCTGTTTAGTCACACTGATTTAACTTGGTGTAATTGTTGAGGTGATTTCTCTGTAAGAAACATGAACCCGTACGATTGAATACATATCAGGCTTAGCTAATACTTACAAATAACTCATTTTTCCTACAACTGTACAGTGAAAATGCATTCCCTGAAAGAGAATACATAATCTGTTTTTTCAGTATGAGAAATAAGTAGTTAAATTACCCAGATAGTTTTAAAATCCATTGTCATACGCTTTGGCATAACCATTCAGCCTTTCCTTTCTTTGTTCTCTCTTTTCTGTAATGGAAATATATTGTTGGTTGTATACAGCTGATTATGTATTGTTTATTAAATGTGCAATAGAAATTTTGAAAGGAATATAGTGCTAGGGTACAATGAGTTGGAGTCTTTTAAATTCTCTTAAAGTACTAAGTTTTGGTGGAATAAACCAATGTTTTTATTAAGAAGACCAATGATTGCTTATTGGAGTTGAAATGATGGTTATATAGTACTGAAGACTTACTCATGTTTATGTATCTGTGCACTTTTTATATTTGTCGCAATTTTATTATATTGTGGAATAACTAACAAGCATAGAACTTTTCAGTAGGTAATGCTGCACTGTAGTATATTTGAAACTGAATACAGGAGTAGGAAAGATAATTTTGTAGTATCTTAAGAAGTCATTCTATTTTGGCATGTTTTAAGAAAGGAATATTAGTTCTGGACTTCTGATATAAGTGGAGGGCTGTGAAATGTCAAAAAGGACTACATCACCTGGAAGGACTTCTGACGATGTCCGGATTTCCTAAACTCTGTGGTTTAAAGGCAGCTGTGATATTAATTTCAAATCTTTGTCTTTTAAACTTAATGATCTTTCTCATTGGAGAGTGTTCTTACTGATGTTAAATGAGTTCTAAAAATTTAAATTGGACTGTTTTGCGTGAGATCTACCAGGAGCCATAGGTTGGAGCATAGAGGATAGATGTAAGTATCATCATCTTTCTATTGCCAGAGCATTGCACAGCCCAGTCATAAAAGAAAAATCTTTTAGTATGTGTCTATGCAATATAATCACACTCTCAAAGCTGTACCGTTCAAACACAGACTGAAGACTGCGTCTGTCATATATGCATTTAGTGGAAGAGATTATAAAAGCAGTAGGACAGAATAAGCGTTCTGATTTCTTTCTGCTCCTCAACTTTACATGCTAAGGTAATAAGCAGTGTATTGGGAGGATCGGTTCTTATTCTGAAACCAGGGAAGTGTGGTATGAAGATCAAGGTTAAATCTCGAATCTTCTCATTTACAGCATTGTTGCTACTCATACACAGTTAGTTTTCAAGGCTTTGTTATTTCTTTTAATATTTTAGGAAGTATTAAATAAAGGCAATGTTTGGTGCATTTATCAAAACTTATGTGATTTCACCTTTGGCAGGTCTTGACTTGCAATAAGCAACCTAGTTGCTGCAACACTTAAGGTAACTTGGGGGATGGCAGAGCAAATTCTTATTGCTGTTGGTAACAGAAGTTTCTGGACACTTACAATGATGACTTCTGTCTTACCATGAGACAATCAAAGAATATGGCACTTGGTAATACTTCTAATGGCTTGTGAATATGGAAGTCTGTGTGTTTCTTGTTAGATAAATGAAGGCAAAATTATTTATCATTTGTGTTCCTAAAACTACCCTTGAGATACCTTTTGTATTAGATGCAGATATACAATACTAGCAATATCAGTAATGAGGCATTAAGAAGAAAAGTAATTTCCCCGTTACTGTGCTATTGCATTATCTTTTAATGTTGCACAGAAATTTTTGGAGATGACAGCCAAATACAATTTTAGGGGTAAAGCTGAATGACTTCCTACAAGCAGGCCTGATTTTTCATTATAGCTTAACAAAATGCTAGGCATGTGATGATGCTGGATATGTGGCAACATAGAATTGTAACTAATGTTATAAGAAGCCAAGACACAAGATTTTACAGTGCACAAAATTAAAAAAAATATAAAAGAAAGGTATTGCAATTAAGTTAAACAGATGAGTAAGTTTGAGGGGGAAGTTGCATTGCCCTTTTTTATTATTTACAAACACTGTGAAAAACATTTGAATGTTGCAGGCCTCAATTTTTTTTTTTAGTGACTTTCCTCTATTCTTGAAGGTAGGTAAGGCCTAAATTTGGGGTGAGGGAGGGGATAGATACTAGTTTTGTGTGTTGAATTAGAATCAGTCCTACAGAGTTCAAGTTTGAAATATGCCACAACCTGGATATTATTTCTAAATACCAGTTGTTCAGCTCTTTTGGCATACATGTGAAAAAATACTGTCAGGCTACCATGTATTTTGTGACTTTCCTATATATGGTATACCATTTAGGACATTTGATCCCTAGTATGACATGTACGACTTGAGTAACAAATGTATGTAAAGTTGGTAACATGGGAAAAGGAGACTATTGTCCTTGGTATAACAGCACGTCAAGCAAGAATGCAAACTGCCTCATGCTCCAGTCACATATATCAGCATATTGCCCTGATCTGCTTAAATGTTACCATTCTCTACACAGATGTTTGTCGTGATTATCTCTGATCCCCATTCACTACTTGCTTTGTTTGAGTGTTATCTCTGTGTTAAAGTTCCTTGACTATTTAGAACCCCATTTGCATAGCTGAAAAATAATCTATGTGTGAAACAGTGGGTTAACTCCGCTGGTTGAACCCTCCAGCCTTTCCAGAAGACCATTTTATCAGTGACATTTAAGAGGCTGTTTTTACTGGATTAAGCAAAGATAAATGCTCTCTTGAAAACTGAGTAGGCCCCCCAATGAAGCCTTATTTCATGGTGTTTTTAAACTTTTCCTAAGCATGGAAATAAAATGTCATCGCCGTCTTTATTCTGGTATGTCCCATTCATTCAAACGAAATGTTTAAAAATAGTTCATACACTGCCTTTTGACATGTAGCTTGTCTTGTCTGTGTGAAGTGGCTAATTATTTTCCCTAATGATATGATTTAATAGTTAAGTGTTTCAATATTAATCTCCTGCCATAGAAAGATTTCTCACGCCTGCTTAAGGCTCTCAGTTGACTTTTGTGAACTAAAATAAAAAATTAATTCACATGAGATATCAACAGAAGCAGCTATCACTGACTTCTTATTTGCATCTTTTAATGACTAAGCTGATTTCTTTATCAGACATCATCTTTCATGTGCATAAAATCCAGAAATCTCCAGTTCTCAAGTAGTTTTAGGGTCAAATAACAGGGTTTTTAGCAGCTATGAACTTTTTGAGGGCTGAGGTAGATACTTAAGGCATCTTGATTCCAGTTGTCTGAGAACTTTCTCTGCAGCCCAGCTCTAGTTGGGCAGACCAGAGGAGCTAGTGCAGACTTTATTTCCTAGCTGCGTAACATATAGTGGATAAAAATTCCCTTAAAAAAAGCAACTTCTCCAAGTGTCCATGTCATCAGTTTCAGCAGAAAAGCTAAAAGCTGAATGAAAATACTGTGTTTTTTCTTTTGGATGAGGTTTTTTTTTTGATTCATCACTGAGGTGACAAAGAGCAACATATGCGGTTATCTGGCACTTGAAAGCTGCTCTTTTATGCATCTTGCACCTTCCTAAGCACTCAATAAACTAATTGTGTAATGAATAAATGTATGTTTCCAAAGAAACACAATGAAATGAACTAGATTAATGTGTTTTTCTGGAAGTGTTCTCTGATGGATCCTGCAAGGAATGTTTGATACTGAAAGGATTACTCAGATCTGTCAGGTATGATTCTGTATATTTGCGTATATATACATAATCTCTCCTTCCCCTGCAGTCTCTCAAATTTGTACGTGCAATTTTGTGAATATGACAGGAAGTTCATGGCAAATGTTTCAAAAACATTGTATATGAAAACTGCTCCATCACTTCAAAAATACTTACTGCCATCTTTTTCTGGAGCCAGAGTTTTCTAACAAGTTCTATATTTCAAACTGGTTTTATTCCTTAACATAGGGTCAGCAAACAGGACTAGTGTAGGAGTACAGCCTGAAAGTGTGTATGGTTGGATAATCTCTTAACAGCAAGATCCCAAAGTACTAAGATATTCAGCTTGAATAGGTTGATTGGAAACCAAGCGTCAATCAACATTCAAACTAAACCCTGGTTTTGTAAATCTTTGTCAAGAAATAAACTATGTCATTATAAAAGACTATTAAATTTTGGAGGACTTTGAGGATTTTGAGAGATTTAGTTCTCTTCTCTTATGCATCTCTTCTGTGAAGCCAAGCTTCTACTTATGGAGGGCAGCTGCAGATAGGACACTCTCTCCTAAGATAGTTATGAGCCTTTTTAATAAGACCAACGATTTGAAAATGCTGATGAATTTTCTGTGAGCAGCAGTCAGGTTTTGATCTGAGCGTACTTTACAGATGATGCAGCAGAGGACCAATGGTAAGGATTATTTTTTCTGGTAGGGTTAGCTGCTTTTTGCGCCTTCAGAGGTGTCGGCAGAAGCCTTGCGGTACTACAAAAGGAGCAGTATTTGAGCCTTATATGATGATAGATGCCAAGGGTATCAGTAAAAGTACTTGCAATATAATTTCGTTAAAAAATATCTGGTGGTTGTATGTAACTTCCAATGCTAAAACAACTGGGCTTGAGGCAAGGGGATGAGAATAAAGCTATCTGTGTGTCATCATCTTACATTCTTTCTAGGCTATAGCCTGCTTTTGGACCAAAGCTGACTGAATGTGTCAGTATAAAGTCAGCCTGCCAAATGCTCATCTATCTTGACATGACTAACTAAATCATGACCTACTGCATTTCCATAGAATTTGTGAGACACTCAGTTCAATGGTTATCATGCATAGTGTAGCTGTCTCCTGGTAGCTTATAAAATCACAAATCTGGCACTTTGAATTGCTTGACTTCACAAGCTCATCAGTGCTCCTTTGATATAAGCAGTTCAGCTTAAGAACTATATAAGCAGCAGTTCAGTTACTGTTGGATATCAGCGCTTCTTTTCAGTGCTTTGTAAGAAACAGTCTAAATAATAAATATTTATGCTCAAGTGCATAATTGTGAAAAATACTTACTGTTTGGCATTCCCCATTAGACTGTTAATTCCTAAACTTAGTCTTAGTGTGGCATCTGATAGTTGCTTGCTTGCAATCATGGTAAGCCATGTGGTTGGCCACAATTTTAAGTATGTTTGTCGTTGGCTTGATTCCATAATACACTGATCACAGCACTGAAACTTCCTCGATACATTGCATCTCTTCTTTAGGTCTCAGTGTTGACAGGCAGCCACTTATATTCTCAGGCTGTTGGAAGCAAAGTTCTAGTTATTTGATCAGAGAGAAATGAAATTAATCGGTAATAGTTTTTGAAGGTGGGAGAGCTAAGAGGAATTCTGAATTTTGAAGTCTGTCTTTACAGAGATTTTTCTGTAATTGGAGTGACAGTAAGAGGAAAGAAAAAAAGCTGGAGGCTAGGGATGGCATGTCCTTTTTGAATATTTAATAACTTCTAATAATCCTCAGGGGAAAGTCTTTTTTGTTCTGCCATCTTTTACTTCTCATTTGTCTTCATTTCCAGCACTTTAAACTCTTCCTTCTACTAGCAATCTGTTGAAATTGGAAATCTTTGCTATGTACTGTTATGGAATAAATGCTCCATCCATTCATCCATCTTTCTGTAATACAGAAATCTCCTGTAACTTCATTCCTTCCAATACCACCCCTTCACACAGGAAAAGGAGAGATGGATTCTTCACTGGAAAGTCTGGTTTGGTACTGGAAACTAACCAGAGGAAGTTGGTACTGCCCATCCTTCTCTTTAGAGTCTTATGAAATTGTATGCAGTTGTTATTGTGTGGAACTGCAGTAACTTTCATTACTTCATTACTATATATATTTCATATACATATAGGCCTTTAAAAAACATTGTTTCCTATGTATATTCATTGTTGTCCAAATAACTGAATTGCAGTAGAGAATATTTTTGTGCAATAACTACTGTAATTCAATATAGCAAATGCGACCGAAGTTATCGCATAGATATATTTGATAGTTCCTAGCTCCAAAGACACTGTGTAAAAGCTGCAATCTTTAGCAGCATCTTTTTTTATTGTTCTTGAGGGATTATCTTTCTGTAACTGACATATCCAAAGTTCATTGATACTTGGAACAGAGCAGTAAACGGAACAGCTGTTAGATTTCAAAAGGAAGTAGCTTATCTATAATGCAATCATGTTGTTAGAGGACTGCAGAAATCTTTGTTTACAGGATCCTGCCTATTTGACTGTCCTGTATTGAACTGCAACATGCACGAGGAAAGAGAAGCACATAGCTATATATGTAGCCTTGTGGTTTATGACATCCATGTCTTAGTGCCATCAAAGAGCTACTGTAAACTGCTGCTGGGTTGGTTAAAAAATTAACTAGTTACTGCTTATTAATGTTTTGCATATCCAGGATATAACAGTTCATTATTATTCAGCAGACAAAATAACCAGTCCCTCTTTTCTCTCGCATATGAATTCTATGTGATTTTAAAATACAAAAATATCATTTGTTACCGTATATGATAGATTATTCAGGCTCTTTTGCAAAGAAGCATTTCAGTATCTGCTAAGCTTTAATTACATATTACCTTTCTATCTTTCAAAGAGTGTTTAACATGGTATCTTCTAGAGAATGCTTTTATGTGGAGACAGCTGGGGTTCCTGAACATAGCTAAATTACAGTTTTAAAGCAAAAGTTCTCAAACTGCTGAATAGCACTGCAAATCAGGTGCTGGCAGCCTCTGGGTGTTAACAGACACAGGGAAAACATCAGTTGCTTGGGCAGTCCTCACTTGCATTGTTGGTACACATAGATTGTTTTATTACACCTTAGGCTTTAAGTGACACATTTGGCCTACTATGCAAACAGATCATCTTTCCTTCCAGTCTAAGGCCCCCCAAAATTACTGTTTGACATTTGCAATGGAAATCACATGTGGTTTAGTTCATAAATTTTTAAAAAATAATTCCTGATTCAAAGTGATTTTTATTTTACCTTGCTGAAATTTCTGCTGAGTCTTCATTTATATTATTTGAAATATTGAAATTAACTTTAGCTTTCAAATAGCAGTTTGTTGGAAACTTTAGTGGTTGAGCAAGTATGTGAAAAGAACTCATAGCCCAATAGAAAGGTTACTGTGTTCTAGAAAAACCCCTATGATTAACCCAATTTTGTGGTTGGGAAGGTTCCTAATTGCCTACATTTCAATGTTGTATCTTGTCTAATGAATCGGCTCCCTCTTGCAGACAATCTCTCTTAAACATTGAAGGTTCTGTGTAGGCTAGTCAGGCTATTAAAAATGCCCCAAACAACCCAAACCCCAACAAAACTTCAAAAACTTACATTATCAGTAGTATGTAACAGAGGTAGTGCTGTGTTCAGTATATTAGTTCAGTACTTCTAACAATACTGTATTTTTTTTTTTTACTGCACTTCAGGTTGTATAAAGCTAATGTAATACATTGCCTGTAAATGCTTGTGCAATACAGTAGAATATTGAAAATTAGCTCACTGACTTTACTGTTGCTTTTAAACAACTGAAGCTTGTCAGACTGTCATACAGCCTCTAGATCCCTCATACACTCACTCTGTGTGCTTTATAGTAGTGGCTTAGGCTTCACCCTGCAACATATTGCACTTCACCAGCACCTCTATGATTATTTAACACAGCACCTGTTATACATAGCTATCATCCTTTGGCACTCATCTGATTAAACAAAGACTGCAGTTGTGCTGATGGATTTTGCAAAATCAAAATCTTGGTAATTTGGTTCCATGCCCATCTTTATTGGAATCAGCAATGTTGCAGTAAGGAATGTTTGAATAAAAAGACAATAATTGATAGTTATTTCTGAATTAGGCCTGTTTGCAGGTTTTTACTCAGAGCTGGCTCATGGCAGCTTAGCAGTGTTTATAGACAGCAATACCTACCTAAAACTGTCCCTTTAATAAAAATCTTAATCATAAAAAAAAATAATCCTTTACAGATCTCTAAGCAGTATCTGTGTTTCATGCATTAATAATGGTGGTTGACTTTTTGTGAAGTAGAAAGATGGATAAACCAAGACTTTGAAATAATAAATGGTTAATTTGCATTTACTTTATTTAACCTCTCAACTACGCATAGATATTTCTTGCATATTGACTGTCTCCCGTGGGAGGGACCCCACGGTGGAGCAGGGGACGAGTGAGGAATCTTCCCCCTGAGGAAAGGAGCGGCAGAGACGATGTGTGGCGAGCTGAACCCCTAAAACCCCCTTCCCCTGTGCCGCCGGGGGGAGGAGGTAGAAAGGACTAGGAATGGAGCTGAGCCGGGAAGGTGGGAGGGGTGGGGGGGAGGTGTTCTGATGTTTGGTTTCCCTTCCTAATACCCTTGTGTTTTGTTTTTTATTTGATTTGTAGTAAATTAAATTGATTTTGTTTCTTTCCCGAGTTGAGCCTGTCTTTTGCCCGTGACCGTAAGTGGGGAGTGATCCCTCCCAGTCCTTGTGTCGACCCACGAGCCTGCCCTTGTATTTTCTCCTCATCCCACCGTGGCCAGGGTGGGGGGTGAGTGAGCGGCTTCGTGGTGCTTTGTTACCAGCTGAGCTGAAACCACGACAGGTAGATTGTGGGAAAATGTATCTTTAGGCTCCTGACTTCGGTCCTCAGCATCGCACCCAAAGTACATGTGGTGGTAGGCTCACTGAATTTGTTTAATATGGAAGTGCCATGTTTTGTATGCTCTAAGTAAGAGACTGAGTCGGTGAGCACTAGAACGGAAGGTTCCTTTTCACCTTATCTTGGCTCTTGTGTTCTGGGTTTTGAAGCATCTGTGTGTGTCTGGGGAGGTGGAATGTCCAGGCTGAAAGGAAGCTTGCAACTTGACTGGCAGATGCCTGAAAAAAGCAAGGAGTCTGTATGCAGTTGAGAATTGGACCAAAATTCAAGGCTTAGGAAATGGAAGGGGTCCTTTCCAGAAACCAGAACTGTTGGGGCAGGAAGATGCAGTTAGAGAGTGGACAATGGAGGGGTTTGCCTCAACTCAGGTTCTGCAGGTTGTGGGTTTTGAAAGAAAAATGGGAAGAGCCCCACTGGAGCCACACATTGCATTAAATGTAGTCTTTTGTTCAGCTCTGCCCTCCCTCTGAGCCTAGGAGCTTCGTTCAAGTTTGCTGCTCTTCTGGTTTTACTGCAGTGTTGTACTAATGGGGTGTTTCAGAGGCATTTGGAGTGCTTTTTTTCAATACAGAGCTACTTCAAACTAAAGTTCGTGTTGGTTTGTGGTTATGTTTCCCCCCTTCTAGAATATGCCTGGACTGGGTTAGTCCTTGGCCTTCAGCATATTGTACCAAGTGTCCAAAATACCCCCAGCTTTTTATCTTTCTTGAGAGCAATAATTAGAGCAACTGTTTTCCCCATGTATTTTTGTTAAAGGTATCTGATTCTTTCGTTAAATACATTAAGAAAATTACCTGAAATAGTGTTGTGCTTGATGTACAATTCATACTTTCCAGTACTGCAGAACTTACAACTCATTTTATACTTTGCCCTTCTACAGAATGTTAAGCTGTGCGAAGTGTGTCATCCATATTGGGTAACAAGCTTTGTGATTAGCTTTGTAAGGTTATATGTAAGGATCGTTTTATTCACTCTTTTATAAAGCTGAGGTCAGCCTATCGCCATTTAAAATACCTGTCTTAAAGATTAACTTTCATTGGCAAATCCAAGATGCTACTGTTACAGGTTTTGAAGATATTAGCCCTCCTGTCAGCTCCCAGCAGCTGGGAGTCTGTGATCTTGGCACTGAATTTGGGTTTGTGTCTATCCGATTTCTCCAGTTCTTTTGAGGACAAATAGGTGTCTCGTTACTGAAAAGAGCAGCTTGACACCTGGCTCCATTTATGTTACAAATCTGGCCACCTTAGTCTTGTACATGTGATTTCTTGAGGGCACTGAACAGCAGCATCAAAGTCACCCACAGCTGATGTTTCTATTCTTCATATAATGGAACTGTCAGCTGGAAGCCTTGTAAGTTTGTGAATAAGGTTAACTGGAATAGTTAAAACTAGATGTAGATGGCAACGAACAACTCCATCATCCTAGAAGGACCAACGGATCATCTTTCTCTGAGCAGTGAATGAATTAAGTATACATCTGACAGTTGGCGGTATCTGTTAACAACAAAAAAACCTGAAAAGGCCTCCATTGACTTTTCACAATTTTGTTAGCAAGTGTTTGTACTAGGTACGAAGTTTTACACCATTTATTTTAGATGCTTGTAAAGGTTGCTGTCATGACCCAAGTGAAAATTAAAGTCTTCTGCATATGTTGCCCCTTGACTATGTCTTTGTTCTCTTGGGGAAATCATCTTTTTGATAGTGAGAATAATTTGGTGTCTTCTCATTCAGAAGTTTGGTTTGTGATCGGTAAACCAGTTTATGATGATGCACCTATTGGTTAGGAGAGCTTTAGAAAAACTTCATATGGCTATTTTTGGACAGAAGTAAAATACTTGCAAAAGTATATCCATTGGAGAGGGGGTTTTTGTTTCTCACCAGAGTTTAAAACCAAACTATATTTTAGTTCTTAAAATCAAAACATGGACTAAATGTTAGAAAGTATGGAGGAGAGTGTCTGTGGAATAGGATGTTCTGAAACTTATTCATGTAGAATTAAAGAATAATGTAGTTTGAAAAGGAGTTATGGATGTCATCTGGTCTAGCTCCCCACTCGAATTTCCTGTATTTATGAAACATAAACTATTGTACAGATTTGAACTGGTTTCCTGTATGTGAAAGTTTGATTACTAATTTCTAGAGTCAATTTATTCTTATAATGTCCAAACCATACTTCTTATCCTCCATGTCTCCAGCTATATACCTCCTTTCTCAGTGACAGTGGGTGATACAACCATCATAGCTGGTGTTCCAGCTCCCAGCCTGTCTCCTGTCTTTCAGACTTGCTCTCTTCTGTTCTTTTTTGGAAACAAATTCTGGGTTTGAACAGTGTTTAGGATAGTGACGTGTCTTGATTTTAGCACTATGGCTTTTCTGTCCTACAGTAATGCAAATAAGGTATAGATTGTTTGCAGAGGTTAGCTTGGTCGTGAATCAATTATCTGCAAGTAGACTTGACTGTTCCTGAAAACTTACTGTTACTGGTGCATCTGCTCCTATGGTTGGTCTTTGTAACACAGAGCTGGGTTTATGTAACAAGTGTGTCGCCTCCCTTTTGGCTTGTACTACTTTCCCAGCAGATTGATTATGCAGTTAGAAGCTCACTAATAATCATATAAAATCACACAGATAATCCCAGATGAGGGATTTGTTCTTGTTCTGTGAAAATAACCAGTGATCTCTCAAATATCAATACTGCAGCTGTTTTTACCTGCAGATGAGTTAAAGGCTTGGCTCCATGTCTACAGGAACACCACTGGGAATTTTCATCTAGCAATTTGGCATCAAAAACATTGTGAAACCTCAAATGGTTCCCAAGCTGGTTGTTTCAGTGACAAAAGCAACCAAGGATGCCTCCCCCTG
>VYZV01043313.1:0-18299 GCA_013401275.1 Pandion haliaetus | reverse complement strand
TGCCAATATTTTATACTATATTGTCCTTATAAACAGCTTAAATTTTGGATAGTAAACCATGGACCATATTACCTACTAGATGTTCAGACATCCCTGAAAACAGAGGCCAAAGTTTCTAGTATTACAGTGATTTCTGAAAGCCTAGCCAAGTGCAAATGTTGTATATGTATTAACTAGGCAATTATGTTGGCCCTCAAACAGGGTTCATTTACCCAGTGTGCAAGCCAATAACACAGAGTCGAGGTATTTTCAAATTAATTTCATTGATGTGTGTGGATGGGTGCCTGTCTCAAGACAGCACACCTTTGTCTCAAAAACTTCGACATTTATATACTTAAGTAATACATGCTCATTATTGTTTCCCTTAACGATTGGTTCTTTCTTCTTCACCTGTCATATAAATGTAGTGCGCAGACTGTCTTCTTCCTTCATTGTCGTCCTTTGAATAGGTGGTATCATTTGAGGAGGTGGTCAGTGAGTCGGTGGTCCTGATCTCCCCCTGTAGGAATTACCTTTTACCTACTTCTTCCCTAATCTTTCCAAGCAGTTCTTCAAGGTTTATTGACCACACCACAATCCGTTACCTTTTCTGACATAAACATAAAGCTCCATTGTCTAACAGTTAGTTCCTAAACCCTAAATCATGTCTAGTTATTTTTTCCATATTTTAAATACTGACTAATGTGGGCTGTACACAGGACTTTAGCAGCTCCCTGGTTATTTCAATCATATTATACCTATTAATTGATAACAATCAGACTTAGAAATATAATCCCTAAAAATACAGCTCTGGTTTTACTGGTGGATATAATTGGGAGAAAGGCTTGGTTCGTCTGGAATTTTTTTCATGGGTATCTTACACTGAGGAAAGGGTTTAAGACTCTACAGATGATAGTCACATCTTACATCAGCATGTGCTACTTGAGGATTTTTTTTTTTTTAATTTGAGGAAATACATCTCAGAAAAGGCATTGAAAATAAAATACTACATTGATTTCCAGACTATCTCTGTATGCTTACATTCTATCTTCTCTACCTCTGTATTTTTGTGTGTGGTCTTTAATTGTTTTTTCTCTTTCATCTGGGAAATTTTCTATCAACATTTGCACAGTTTTGTATTTATCAAAGAAGCACACGTATCTACTGGCAAAAAAATATTTAGAATTATGTCACCAAATCTTTTTGATAGAAAACTGTATGAAGCCAAGAAGCTCCCAGACTGTTCAAAAATCTAATTTCTCTTCTCACCTTCTTGCTTTCCTATACCTGGTCAGTTCTAACATGGCTTTAGAAAAATTGCAGTGTTCCTTTTGTGTCCTATGTTGACTTGAAAATAAAAGTGTTTATATTTTTATAGTCTAAAATTGTTGGACTGGTTTTGGTCACAAACCATTTACGTAGGGAATTACTATAATACACGACATTTTTAAATAGGCTTGTTTACTTGCTGAATGAATTATTATTGCACATTCTTTTCATATTTATAATTTTATTTGCCAGTCATATGCATATTCGGTCAGAGTAAGGTAAGTTTAAAGAAAGTTTCATGTTGATACGTAGATCTCCCATGTATATATTTCCCTAATATAATCAGTCAGAAACTCTGTGTAATTATGGTCAGTGTTATTGGTGTCTTGAAATTTGTCCACTTGACCTAAAATACATAATTGCGATGTTGAGAGAATGACTTGGGGAAAAAAAACCAAAAATGATACTTAAACTACTGCAAATCAGTTGTTACAGTAGTTCTCCATGAAACATTATTGTGAATTCGGTTTTTCATTCTTTCAGGGTCCCTTGTATTCAGTGAGAGAAAAGAAGTTCAACTGATCACACCCAAGAAAAAGGTAGGGTTTTTTTTTATTTGTGTGGGGTATGGTTTTGCATTTGTTTTGGGTTTTTTGGGGTGTGTTTTTTTGTTTGTTTTTTTTTTTTTGTAACCTTGGAAATATTTTTTCTTGCCCATTTGTATTTTTCTAGATTGGATTGTTACACAATGACCTGCAGAGTGCCTTGGTAGCGTGCTTTATCTGTCTGAATTTCAATCAATACAATTAATTTTGATGTGTAATTGTTAGTACTTTCTACACTGAGAATAAATATGGGGGCCCACTGTTAAGTTGTGTATATTGCATTTTTCTTTTAGTTGAAGTTAGTGTTGCATTTTTGAGAGCAGTCTTTTTAGGTGGAACTAAATAACGTGGAATTTGAAACACATTCTTAATTATTAATTATTTAAATAAGCATATCATTTTTACAAGTTATATTTTGTATTTCCAACCTATGTGTATGTCCATCGTTTCTTTGGTGATGGTTGAATTAGTTTAGTAATTACTTCCCTTTCTATTGAGTAGTTGAGCAATTAGTAGAATAATCAATAAAGTAATTACTTCTTTGTTGACTAAGAGCAATCTTGATAGTGAAAATCCATACATGTTAGCAAATCAAAATGTGAGAACTCTTCTGGTACAGAACTGGTTCACCAGACAAAATTAAAGGGGTTATATGATGAGGTGGTGTATTGGGTTTGTGTGGCAAGGTTTTGGTAGTGGGGAGGTTACAGGGGTGGCTTTTGTGAGAAGCTGCTAGAAGCTTCCTCTGTGTCTGCCAGAGCCAATGCCAGGCAGCTATAAGACAGACCCACTGCTGGCCAAGGCCGAGCCAATCAGTGATGGTGGTAGTGCCCCTGGGAAAACATAGTTAAGAAGGGAAAAAAAAGCTGTTGTGGCACGGAAACTGCAGCTGGAGAGAGGAGTGAGAACATGTAAGAGAAACAACCCTGCAGACACCCAGGTCACTGAAGAAGGAGGAGGAGGAGGTGCTCCAGGCACCAGAGCAGAGATTCCCCTGCAGCCCGTGGGGAAGACCATGGTGAGGCAGGTTGTCCCTCTGCAGCCTGTGGAGGTCCACAGTGGAGCAGATATCTACCTGCAGCCCATGGAGGACCCCACGCTGGAGCAGGTGGGTGCCCTAAAGAGGCTGTGACCCTGTGGAAGCCCATGCTGGAGCAGGTTTTCTGGCAGGACTTGTGACCCTGCGGGGGACCCATGCTGGAGTAGTCTGTGCCTGAAGGACTGCACCCCATGGAAGGGACCCATGCTGGAGCAGTTTTGAAGAACTGCAGCCCATGGGAAGGACTCACATTGGAGAAGGTCATGGAGGACTGTCTCCTGTGGGAGGGACCCTGCACTGGAGCAGGGGCAGAGTTGAGGAGTCCTCACCCTGAGGAGGAAGGAGCAGCAGAGACAACGTGTGATAAACTGACCACAAACCCCATTCCCCCTGTGCTGCTTGGAGGGGAGGAGGTAGAGAATCCCGGCGTGAAGGTGTGCATGGGAAGAAGGGAGGGTTGGGGGAAAGGTGTGTTAAAATTTGGTTTTATTTCTCGTTACCCTACTCTGGTTTGATTGGCAATACATTAAGTTAATTTTCCTCAAGTCGAGTCTGTTTTGCCCATGATGGTAATTCGTTGAGTGGTCTCTCCCTGTCCTTATCTTGACCCGGGAGCCTTTTGTTATATTTTCTCTCCGCTGTCCAGTTGAGGAGGTGGAGTGATAGAGTGGCTGTGTGGTCCTTAGTTGCTGGCTGGGGTTAAACCACGACAGGTGGATTAAATCTGTGTTGTAAATAGATTGGGCATTTCTGTGTCCCGAAATGAATTTTGAAGCTCTGTTTCAAGCTGTATGTTGTTATTTATTTGTATTGAGGTTAGGGCTAAGAAATTAAGAATCTGTTTGGTTTTTTTAAAGACAAACATTAATGAATGCTGCAGTAATTGAGTTCTTCTTCACATCTGGTAACATCTCATCCTCCCTACATTTCTTGAAAATGAAGCACATGTGAAACTTAAAACTGAGAAAGGCTCAACAGTATTTTTGTATTTTTTATGTATTAGATGTATAGGTATTATACAGTATATATAGTAGTATATACTGAAGTATATACTAAAGTAGGCCTAATTTATCAGTGCAACAGACTGCACACAAATATCTGGGCACTGCATGTACCACCTGGAACATGTAGAGCTGTATCATCCTTACTTGTGCATTGCGGACCATGAAGATTGATTCTCCAATTTGCCTTCCCTGATCCCCTGCAACAGGCACTATGCTGCTGCTTTATTTACTTCTCAGAATATGTTTGACACAAGTTAGTTATAAAGAAAAGGCAAAAACTCCTTGAGCTGGGCAGCCTAGTAATTTACCATAATGAGAAACTCTTACACCATAAGTATTGGATTATTCTTTAGAGTAAGACAGCCTGAGTGCTGAAAATGCTGAGCCTGTGAGGCTCATGCAGTGTCTCATGCAGACTTAGCCCAATGGGTTTCGGTGAGATAATACTCATAAATTAGTACATGAGAACTACTAATACTCAAAACCTACACACTTGATTCAGTAGAGCTCTTCAGTACAAACTTAAGTGATTCAGTGAATGGGGGCTTCAGAAAGGCACACTATGTTGTCAGTGGAGCAGGGCTTTCACAGTGGCATGATGGTACCTTTTTGTCTATATGCTTGAACTGTGATCGTAGGAAAATCAAAGCCCTATTTCTGCCTTTCAAGTCTATTTAAAAACCAGCAAAATTTAGCTACTGACATTCCCCACCCCAACATGCATGATCTGATTGAGGGTATGGTCCCCAATTACGATACAATAGACTTATCTTTGCGAAGACTTCAGCTGGTCATGTGCTATATGCTGTCTCTAGGTTTCCCCATAGCTTCTTTGGGGAAAACTCGAGTTTATTCTGCTAAATATTTTAAGAATCACCCAACTTGTTTCCTTGGGCAGCTTAGGCATCTTGTATTTGAAGGCTTGCTCGTGGGTGGGCTTTGAAGATGCTATAGCTAACATAACACAGATAGACTTATGGCTCACATCACAAAGAACATCACAGGAGCATGGTCATGGTAGCATGAGAAGTTCTCAGCACTTAACCAATTCTTTGAAAGCAATCTTGTCTTGTGAATGTTCTTTTGTGACTTACTCTGACAATCTGACTCTTAACAGTCTTTACATTTACTATCTTCCATATTTACTTGCATGTTATCAGCTGCAAAGTCCTCACAGTTTACATTTTCTCTTTAAACTTTTAACATATTTAAAATCCCAAATAACATTTCATTCAGGAGCACATATTTTTGGGGATTGTCACACGTAGTGTGAAGGACTACAACCTCTCTGATACCGATTTACATGGGAAAAGTAAGCATATTGGTAACTGACAGTGCTGCAAAGGATAAAAAAATCCTCCCAGATAATGGTTGGAGTTCTTTCCAGATGTCAAGGATTTATGTCAAGCATTTGCATTTACAGTAAGGCTGGCTAATATGATACTGTATCTGAGTTATCTCTGGGCTGCTGATTAGTCTGGTCTCTATATAAAGACATTTGAAAAGGATCTTAGTGCTACAGACAGTATCCAAAAAACATGCGTGGAAAAATCAGGTTGCTCAGCATTGGCTTTTGACTGGTGTAAACTGTACTGGGCCTTTTGTGATTCTTTCAGGTTTCCTGAAACAACTCTTTGGCTCTATTTTCTTGCAGTATTTTCCCCTGAGTACAGCACTACTCTATTTCACTTTTACGGTTAATTGAAGTGGTTGGAGGTCAGCCAGTTTGACCAGAGAGCTACAGCCAGGCTGTTTTATAATCCTGAGATACTTAGCACTGAAGATTCTCTGTAGAGATTGTAGTATTGAATTGGAATTACTCTCCATATATCCAAAGTATATTAAATGTTTGTGCTTGAAAGGGGCAACTGGTAGGGCAGGAAGCATTTTATCTACATTGAATTAAGATTGTTTTAATTGCCTGCATTTGCAATTGGGGAAAGGATCATGCAGCCTAGGGGAATTGAGAGTGAAGCAAAGGAAGTAAAAATCCAGCAGGAGTGTTGCTTTCAAGAGTTGTAGCCCTGCAGCTAGCCTTGCCTTTGAATTTGGGAAGAGGGGTGTCCTTCATGGATTTAGGTTGGAGGGAGAAAGGGCCCCCAGGTACCAAAATTATCATAGCTGTCGTTGGCTGTATAATTTCACGGTATTATAGAATATTTGAATAAAAGGCTCACAATTACACCTTAGTGTTAAATTTGTAATTAAGTTTAGTCCTTAATTGTAGCCCTTTTAGAAAATGAAGCTACTAATTACAACTAATATTTTTTACTTGATTTCATTTTTAGAGAATACCGCAAAATAAAAAGATAGAAAACTGTGAAAGGTTAAAAAAGCATTTCTGGATACAGAGTGTTTTAAACCTCCTGTGGCAAATAAGATCATATCATTCTTTTGAATTTCAAGATGCTCTAAAAGTTGGTTTCATAATTGTTCTATCGCATATTTTCTCTGGCTCGTTTATACTAATCTCATAACTTTTTATTATAACTTTTTGTTAGATCAGTGTTTAAAAGTAATAATGACTTAGAAATGGCTTTAAAGATAAAGCACAGTACGTCATCTTGATAGGGTTATTCATAGAAATGATGCTATAATTAGAGCGCTTGCTGATTTTCATAAGTTTGTAATGAACAGCGATATACAAATGGAACAACAAAAAAGACGGATATTTTTTCTTAAGTATAAAAGTTTTCTATATAAATTTAATTTTCCAAAGCCTATAACTGTTACTATGATAACAAGGCCCTGCCCTAAATATCAATTTTCTGCATAAATAATTGTAATAAGTTTCCCAACAGACAACTATAAAATGACACAGTAATCTGAACTGGGTTACCTTCTTGCCAGTGGCAATAAATGGTATTCTAGAAAACCTAATAAAGTTGATGATAATGGGAATGTAGACAATAAAAATCCCAGTAAAATTTTCTTTTTGTTTAAAGTATGCCTTTCAGGGGGCAGGGAAATTGGCTAGAGAAGGGGAGTTTATGAACATGCAGCAGAGTCTTTTCAACAAACTGGGGAAAGTAGATAGATGTCAGTTTTCCAGCCCATCAGGCTATGCTCAGTGGCTTAAAGGCGCTTCTGCCTATATAATCCCAAATGGGTATTTCTGGAATAAAGCCAGCCTTCTGGAAACCAAACAAACCAACACAATGGGATTTCCTGAGGTTGCTGCATTCTAGAGTCACTTCTTATGCTCTCTGGGGTCTCAAGTCATTGTTCTGTTTCAGTCAGCTCCATGTTATCTTGGTTATCTCTTATTCAGGATATCAAGTTCTCTCATTCACCATATACTGCCTCAAAATAACAACAGTTATTTGCCTTTGGAAAACCAATACTCTGTTAAAGAAATAAATTAATCTGCATCTGATAAATGTGAAACTAATGCCTGGAACCTGAACAAACCCTTTCTTCTGAGTAAGTCTGGTCTCTGTTCTGCAACCAGTCAAGATCTGAGCTAATTTCCCTCGATCTCCCAAGGGAGACCATGGATGTCTGAGCTCCTTCCTGTTTTCTGTATGCAAGTGGTAAGATTGGCAGCTGTTCGTTATTATATCTCATCTATTTGAGGAGATAACCTACTTTTAAATCATTCAACCAGGAAAATAAGGATGAGGTACTTATCAAAGTTTTTTAGGATACAGGAAGTGAAGGGATGGGGAGAGGAGCAGAAAGGGCCAGTTGCTTGATCAAATCAGAGGCAAGATTTGCACTATTTGGATCCTGGTTGGTTGCATAGGCATGGCACATGTGCCATTGGAGGTAAGGTAAACTCCAAACAATAAAAAGGTGTATGTTTTAGAATATGACCTCCTGTGTTTGTCATATCTATATTTCCTGGCTCAGATTTATGTAAATTTAAAATATTTGTTATATTTTGTTTTACTTGCATAAGATGATTAGCATGTCACACAGGAATTCCTTGTGTTTAATGGACTCTGCCAACTATATCAGACTCATGACGAATAGGATGGCACAGCTACCGAGGATGGCTGAGTGTGATGAGTTTTTGCTTTTGAGTAGGGTCAAGCTCAACATGATGTTTGAAGTCCTCCATTAAACTTGAGCTCAATTTTATTGTATGGTTTGTTGAAGATTACGTAGATTTTTTTTTTTTCTTTTGCAGGGCTTTGCAGAAGCATGAAAATTAATAGGAGTATTAGCTGTATTGTGTTCTCCAACAGTTCACAGAAATTGCAGCCCAGGATTGATAGCTTTTGGTTTTCAAGGCACCTGTCTTAACTGGGGAGTTTCTCAAACTTCTCTAGCCATAACACCTATGTTAAGAGGAGCAAAATTATTCTTGTGATGGTGTTTTTGAAATCTGCAGACCTACCTTTATTTTTTTTTTTTTTTACTCCTCACTCTTTCAGTGTCAGTATTTGCTTTTGCAGTCTATAGTTTGAACCTCATAGATATTCCCCCCCCCCTTTAATAGTACTGCAAAATTAACAAAGTTCTTCAGAATTATTAAATCTACTGGAAAGGTTTCTAGTGATCGTCTTTACTAGAGATCATTCAAGCTGTAATTCAGTCTTCAAATTTAATTAAGCATAATGCAATAGGCCTCCTGATGTAAATAATGAACTCTATATCCCACTTTCATCAAGCTATTCAGAAAAGAAGGATTCATCTATGCTTCAGTGGGTAGGCAATGAGAGTCTTCTCTGCTGAAACATTCATTGTAGGTTAAACAACTGTTAAAATATCAAAATCTGATTTTTCTTGGGAGTTTTTTATGATTTTTCTTTTACACTTACATTTGTTACCTAATAAATAGCCTTTAGCATATGTCTATTTACACTTATTAATGCAAATCCTAAATGTAGTTGTTTGATAGAAGTATAGGTAGTTTTCCTGTGTTAAAATCATAGTTAACTCTGAAGGAAGATAACAACACTTAGAATAACAGCACTGCTCTACTGGGGCATGCTGAAGCTTATGAACAGTAGGTATGGAAGGAGCCAGTACTGAGTAAAAATTTAGCTTATGCTTGACACTTTGTCTCTAATGGTATGGTCCAGAGAGAACAAGAAATGTAGAAGAGTGGGCAGAGTAAGGCAGACAAAATAATATAATGAGGTATGTAAGTTTGTGTATCATTTTATTTGCAAGTGATCATTTCTGTAGCTTTGGCACAGTACGGTGTTGCATGTGTAGAAGGTTTGTGGCACTTGCACAGTATTCAGGAGTGACAGCAAAGTTGCATTCTGAGCAGAACAGATCTTGCAGTTGTGAAATTGCACAACTCTTTCTAGGCTGTACTACAGGAAAGCAGAGAACTTCCCTTGTCAGGATTCAGCTGGGACAGCACAAAAGTCTCCATGTATTCACCGTGGTGGTCATACACTCTGTACTTCCAAATAGTGTAATCAACATTCAGTTATCCATGAGTAGTTTATCTGGACTGTGCGTTTTCCACGCTGCAGGTGCAAGATTCAGGTAGCTCTCTGCAGTGCCAAGTTAGGTGTGGTGGGTCCTGGTGACCCAGATGCACTGCAGCAGAGAAACAGCGGCCCTGCTCTTTGCTTGTCTCAGATGTGAAAGCAATTAACGCACTTTTGCATGGATTACAGCCTGCTCTAAGATGTCTGCCAGAATTAAATAGACTTTCGGAAGAGCTAGCCAGTGTCATTACTATACTCCAGGAACTGGAAGCATAAAGAACTATACCATGTTGGTTTAACATGTTTACTGTATTAGCTGAAGTCCAGGTGAATTTGTTAGGTCTAGCTTGGCATTGATTCCATGGGAAATTAGGCATTTGTGCAGAGATGTGCATGCCCTAGCACTAGGGCACCTTGTCCTCTGGGTTTTGAAGGTGTTCTGTTGTGTGACTGTGGGGAGATTGTGCAAATTTTGGTGGTGAGCCTGAACTGAAACAGGCTAAAATAGTACAGGATTTCCACATTTTTACATGAGTCATGTAAGTGCTTATTGCCAAGGGCACTCCCTACCCAGACGTATAAGTGCACTGTGCTCTGCAAAATGCCCTGTCATTCTTGTACCTTTGTCGCAGATGGAGTGACGCACTTCACTCAGAGAAAAGTAGTAATATGCTTATTGATTAAAAAACAGTGATCTAACAAATTTTATAGTAACTGCAACAGTGGTTTAACAAGATTCGATGGCAAGGTACACTTGAGTATTTATTGCATAGAGGACGGGGTCAGACAGAACTGTCAGGGAGACCCTCCCATTGAGTCATGAGGTTCAGAAAGGACTCTCTTGCTGTCTAAATTCTCAGAGAGGAGTCTAGGTGTGGCTGGATGCAATCCTAGTCCCAGACTTTGTCAACGGTTTATGTCTAAAGCATTACGTGTGCGCAATCGGTCCTTTATATCACTTAGTTAAGATTTCAAAGTTTCAGTGCTCTTATTCCCAAATCACTTACTGAGTATCTGACATGATAAGGATTCTGTCAGCCTCAAGGAGTAACCTTGAGAGGTGTCTCTACTCAGGACGAGATCCTGGCATGCAGCCCGCTGCTGTGCAGGAGAGCTCAACGGGCCCTGGGCTATCCACTATTTACAGAGTAAGATGATTGACTCATAGTCATATTTGCATACCAGCCGTATTTTGGTTGGCGTGCGCTCAACTAGCTCTTGGCTATTGTGTTACCTGTCTCGCCCAAATCCTCTTTGAGCTGGATGCAGCCATCATGACCATATGCATCCATTATGACTGCCACTGGTGGTTATCACTTGAACAGAGTCATGGGAAATAAAGGTCAGGTTGGGGGAGGTGGGGGGAAGCACACTGTTGCAACCTACTGGGTTCTGCTATTTAGGCTGTGCCTATCCATGCCACCAAATAATAGAGCACTGATGATATATGGGACTCTGGCATCTGTGAACAACCAGTACCTCTTTCTACTAAAGAGTCAGGAATAACTAAGAGTGAGTAGGGCATATAACAGTGAGTGAAACACTACTTCAGAGTTCTCTCTGGAGCAGACATCGTCCGAGAACATGCTGTATCTTGTCCACCAAGCGTTTGGTATGCGATGCTGCACACCTCCATTGGGGTCTTGAAACCTCTCTATGTTTGTGTATTGCATGTGTTCCCACACTGCAGTCAACTATTGCAGATGGCTACGCCTACTTGTTGTCTCCAAATACGTCATGATGTTTATCCCAAGATACTGCCAATTGTGATAGGCATAATCAATTCTGTAATTTACTTTCACCTGTTGGAATTAATCTCCATATGTAGATAGGTATACCCATTTTAATGACATACTAACAATGTGTTCAAACATGGGTCAAAATTAAGTTAGGGCTAGCTGTAAATTTACCTCTTTTCTATGACGACTTTTGAAAAGATGTCTGTTCCATTAAAGGTTGCCCACTTCACCCAAACTAATTTTTGTGGGAAAGGAGAGTATGTAAATAATCTACAGGATAAGCTCATATTTATAGATCCATCATGCTGATATTTGTTGCAAAGTTTTGTGGGGGTGTTTTTGTTTTGGTGTTTGTTTTGGTTTGGGGTTGGGTTTTTTAGGGAACTCAAAACTAGTGTGTTGAAATAGAGAAAGAATTGGTCCTTAGGATGAGAGATGTGCATCTGGAGAGATGCAGAGAAGTGCAGCAGTAGGCAGGGAGGGAAGGGTAGAATTGCAGTGCAAGACTGGCCCTGCCTTGCAGCTGTTATTACTGCCTCTCTGCTCCCAGTGTACCAGAATTAACTGTCACAGGTAAGAAGTAATCTCTGCCCTCTCAGATCCTCAGTTGAGAGTATTTTACTTTTTTTAAGATTAAGTCCAGCTGCATTAGCCAGCTGAAATTCAACCTTCTCCATAGTTCAAAGTAAGAATTTTATACCGTATCTGCATCCAATTTAGCTGTTGTAGATTGATTTCAAAGGAAGGAACATATTTAAGAATATTTTTTCATATAATTAATTTTTTGGATTTATCTAGATCTATAAGCAAAATAAGCAAGAAGGTTTAAATACCACAAAACAAGGGATATTAAAATCTGCCTGTGGGATTTAGGAGCACAAATCTCATTGAGGGATGGTCCCAATTTACATGATATTTTAGAAAAATCTGCCAGAATATGCATACAATGATATGCCACATACGTATGGATTCTCCTGAAAACAGAGTTGCTTCCTCAATCTAACCCCGCCACTGTCACCAGGCAGGCTCACAAATTTCCTTGTTCCAAGTTGGAAAATTCATGGTAATTGTGGCTGTCTACTACTCCATAAATTTTTTAGCAAAATACGTAAATCTAAACGAAATCTGGAGATTTCACAATTTTAATATCACTTAAAAAACAGGTTAGTATTTGAAAAGAAGTTAATTTAAAAAAAAACAAAAACAACAACTAAAACCAAACAAAAAAACCCCAACAAACAACCAGACAACAGAATAATTGTTAACTTAACAGAAATTGTAAGAAAAAAAATCTTCAGAGAGATTTAAATTATTTCTTCAATTTCTTTGCTCCTTATGTTCCGTCTGTCCTAACCTTCCTGTTAGGCTTTTAGCCGATCTGTAAGATAGAAGAAAAATCCCAACTTCAATTCAGATTAAGATGACAAAATATTTTTTTTAACTGCTCACTCTCATTCTCTTCACATAATAGTGCAGTCATTTGAATATTTGATGTTATATGCTGTGATTGGACTTCTGATTTTAGACAGTTTTAACATTTGATACAAAATTTTAAAATCTTGCTTTGAACTTTTCTCTGTCTGCAACCCCTGTTCAGGGCTGCAAATTGTGCTCTTGGTAGTGCATTATGAGAGGGATCAGTCCACTTGCTCCTCTGGAGCTGACTTTTAGCAGCACTCTGTGGAGGGGTAGTTGTATTTACTTCAAATGAACACGTGTGTTCAAAGAATTAAGGAACAGCTGAAGAATCAGTATGATCCTTTCACTAAATAGCACTAAAGATTACATATGGTATCAGACTTTGAATACTGGTGAGTTGACCACAAAGGCACACTGGAAATTTCATGCCGGAGGCTGGGGGTTTTTTTATGGTTTAGGATGCCCCTGAGAAAAAGGCTGACAACAGAAACATACGTATATTGAAACTTCTTGTTCATTTGGGGATTCTACTAGAAGTTAATGGAGACTTTTGATAAAGATAAAATATTCATTTGGCATCTCTGCCTGTACAGCAGCCTTCCTGTTTGGAAGGGAAGAACTTCAGTTCACTGATGTGTTTTCAGTTAGTTGGAAACTTTTCTGCTTTTGACAGAACAGCCGGAAAGAGAGGAAGGTTTGGCTGGTGTTTGTACTGTCAGGCTGCAGTGCAGCTATGCCAGCCTTGCTGTGTCAGCCAGAACAAATGTCATTTTGTAAATCACTTTTCTGTTGGTGTGTTCAGGCTTGTCTTCTCTATCAGCCATTCTTTGAGTGGACAAAGCTGAATGGTCTATCCCATTACCTTGTTTTTCACAGAACCATTGGGGCTGGAAGGTACCTCTGGAGATCTAGTCCAACGACACTGCTCAAGCAGGGTCAATTAGAGTATGTTACTCAGGGCCACGTCCATTCAGGTTTTGATTATCGCCAAGGATAGGGACCCCACAACCATCTCTGGGCAACCTGTTCTAGTGTTCAATCAACCTTTCAATAAAACAGCCTTTTCCTATGTTTTAAATGAAAATTTAAAGGGGTATTGCCTCTTGTCCTAGCCCCTGAAAACAATCTATCTCCATCTTCTTTCTTCCCTCTCAGGTGTCATTAAGATCCTGCTGGAGCCTTCTCTTCTCAGGACTGAACAATCCCAGCCCTCTTAGTCTCTCCATATGATCTATGCTCCAAATCCTTTATCATCTTCACAGCCCTTTGCTGGACTCTCCCCACTACGCCCGTGTTTCTACAAAGCTGCTTTCCAGCTATTCGGACCCCAGCTTGTACTGGTGCTTGGGGTTATTCCTCCTCAGGTACAGAGAACTTTTTTGAACTTCACAATGTTCCCATCAGCCCATTCTCCATCCTGTCAAGGTCCCTCTGAATGGCAGCACAACCCTCTGGTGCATCAGCCCCTTTATCATCTGCACGCTTGCTGAGCGTGCAGTCTGTCCCGTTGTCCAGGGCATTAATGAAGATGTTAAATTGTATTGGTCCCAGTATCAGCCCCTGGGGTGTGCTGCTAATGACTTGTCTCCAGCTGGACTTTCTGCCACTGATCAACAACCCTTTGAGCCTGACTCTTCAGCCAGTCCACGACACTCTCCACTTACCTAGTCCGTACTTCCTCAGCTTGTCAATGAGGATGTTATGGGAGACAGTGCTGAAAACCTTACCGGCATCAAAATAAACAGTATCTGCTGCTTTCCCCTCATCCACCGAGCCACTCTTCTCATCACACTGTTCAAGTATAATTTCCCCTGTGTAAATCCATGCTAACTACTGCCAATCTCCTTCATGTCCTTCCCATGTTTGGAAACGGCTTCCAGGATTATTTGCTGCACCATCACCTTCCCTGGGAGTGAGGTGAGGCTGGCCAGCCTGTAGTTCCCAGATCTTCCTCCTTGCCCTTCTTGAAGAAAGCAGTGACATTTATCTTCTTCCAATCCTCTCCCAGTGACCATGACTGTTCTCAAAGCTAATGGAGACTGGCCTTGCAAGGATATCGCTAGCTCCCTCAGCACTATTGAATAAGGAAAATAGAGGAAGCGGTGGTAAAGTGAATGGACTAGTTTTTCTGACAGTACGATAGCAAACAAATGTTCTATGAGTGAATTTAGGGTTTTAAGCACAATAAATAGCATTTTATGCCGAAGGTGTTCAGGGAAATACCTGGTATTTGACTGGCTGGGTAAGAATTCTTCCTGTCTTTAAACTGCATGTAGGAAAAAGTTACGTTAATTTTTTTTTTTTTTTTACAAAGCGAAGGGCTGAACATATGCAAACTCATTGAGACAGGCTATTCTCAAGGTTAATTGAGATATATCAGTTTGCACTAGCTTTGTGTCTCTCAATTTTCTGCCTGATTACCAGTACAAAATGGTCAAATACATTCAGTGCGGTTTCTTTAGAGATCCCAAGAAAGATAAATTTAAGAAGCTTGGTTCAAGGCTAAGATAATTAATTAAAACTGTAGAACAAGTTATTTATAAGCTTATGGAAACCTAACTGGGGAGGGACATTCAGCATGGCTCCCTGCAGTCCTGGTGCCTCAGTCATCCTTGGTATGCAGGCACTTGTGATGTGGCTTTCTCCATTTGCATAAAACCCAGATTTTCTTTTGGAAGGAATCTAGAATTTAGGGGTAGGAATGTTAAGTTTGTGATCTGAACTGTGGATTGTTCCTGTCTGTGGCATTATGGTTTGGTCTTAGGAAAATAAAAGATTACTTTTTCTAGGATTCATTCTGGAACTGCTAGCTCTTAACATATTAGCTAGAGAAGATTACTCTGCACATGGGAGCTCCTTTTCTATATTTACTTGGTGCTATTTTTAATTTATCTAATTTCAGGAATAAGGGCTTGAGCTTGATGAGCCAAGCATCTCTTTCTCAATAAAAGTGTGTATTTCCACTTGAAATCAATGGGAATTTCATGTTTGCAGTAGCTTCAATCTCAAATTGTAATGTCCATTGTTGCATATTTGGTGTGGACAGGAACACTGGAGATTATTAAAGAACAGTAATTAAGGGCCTTCTCAAAGAAGTGCACAGGAGAAGATGAGATATTTAAGAGTATTTGTCATTAATTTGAAAAACACAGTTTCAGCAGGCAGACTGTTTGTTAGCTGCATTGTTTGGATTTGTACAGTTGGCTGTAAAGGTTTTTGTGTCTGTCTGTACTCTGATGGGGTTAACAGAAAGGAATATTCAGGGTAATGAGTAGCAGATAATGGCCAGTATAGCTTTAGTACCAAGTTATAATTTATTTAAACTTGCAAAATGGTCAGTTGGTGTGTGTTTCTACCAATCTGTAGTACAAATATTCACAAATAACTAGTATTATTAGAATCTTTATATATGACTGTGGACTAAACTTGGCATTTTAGATGTGGGAATGTGAGTGAATTATGGATTGTTGTTTGTCCAACCAGTTCTAACAGTGAAGCAGAATGATGGAAAAATGCATGGTAGCCTGGTGAAGGACAGAATCCACTAACAAATGAATGCTGAAGTGAGCAATTAGGCAGGAAATCAAAATGAGGATTCACTCTAAGGCAACACATGGCACATGATATGGAGCAGGTCTAGAAACAACTGTAGAAACTGGCAGAGCATTGTCAGCACCTGGTAGTGTCATCTATAGCCAGCATCCTGCACTGGGGACTCTAGAATGGCGTGAACGTTTATCTTGTCTCTTTTGAAACTTTTTGAGAGCACCAGCTTGCTCAGAAGTATTTTTTGTTTTTAAAAGGGGGGGTTGAGAAATTCCAACTGGAAGGAAAAGAGAGGGTGTTTTGTTCTTTTAAGTTCGGTTTATGAAAAGGCATTCCCTTTTGTTTCGGTAAGTCTCTGTTACGGGAAACAGCTGCTGTGTAGTGAATGAAATATCTGAAAATGATATATTTTGATTTAAAATACTTTTAATAAGTGTTATGTGTTGTTACAAGCCAGGTTAGTAAAACTCACCACTGCAATCATGAGCCCAAACGAGTTTGTGGATTCAGCAATAATCACAACCTGATATTTGTGACTAATTCATGTATTTGTTCATGTTGGAAGGCAGTGGAACAAATGTATGTATACAACAAATTTCCAACCATTTTTCTTCCTAACCCTGAATTTGGCTTTCTATATAAACCCTAGGTACCAGTACTTCTATTCTGGGCCCTCTGTGCACTCTCTCATCCAGATGATCCTTGCTTCAACGTCACGGTAGAAATTCAGTGGCACAGAGTACCTTGTTCCTGGTCTTCCACACAAAGTTTAATTTCCACAGAGTGGTACTGTATAATGCCAAAGCTTAAATAACTCTTGCTTGTATTGTGTCATTAATATCCATCTGTCAAAAGCAGCAACAATCATCTAGAAAACATACTGGAACTGGGGGGATCATTCTCCTGCCAGCATAAAGAATAATTTTAATTGTCGTTAATGAGTTTTCTGCATTACTTTGCAAATATTTTCTATATCAGAAAATCCATATAGTAACTTCAGTCTGATTTTTACTGTCTTGAAAATTACTCAGATTACTTTTCCACACCAAACAACTGAATTTCAATGTGTATAGCACACAGTGGTGGTATGAACAGCAAATGCTGGAGCGATGAGACACAAATGTTGTCACATTCCAGTCAGACCTAGGTGCATGTTTTCTGCGTAACACAGGCTGGCTCTGCTCTCAGGTTGCTGCTCTTTCAGCTGTAGCCCAGACAGTTCCTGGGCAGGGAGGAGGGCAGAGACTGGAAGGTAGATGTGTTGTGTGGAGTGCTTCATGTCTTAGTGTGAAGAACAGAATCTTGGACTCTAGTTGCAGTGTTCCTGGGTATTTCTAGTAATATGCATATTCTGAGAGAGAATGTTAAAAGCTGCCATTTTTGTGAAAAATGTAATTTCTTGTATAGCAGTGTCACGGAAGAATAAAACATGTGGAAATCCATAGAGCTCCTTTGTATTCTTTGATATCGTCTGCTTTCATGTGGTTCTCTGTTCTGGTACTTTATTGCTAGGAAAAATGAACCTCTTCACTTCAGCAGAACCCAATCACAGGCTCATGTACATTAACTGTAGTGAGTTCAGTATGGGCTGTAAGAGTCAATTGTTTTCTCACTTTTGGTTGAGGTGTAATGTGCATAATCAAAATGAAAATAAAAACCTGTTTTTGTGAAAACTGAAAGGCAAGGATTTGCATAGTATCTACTACTGTGTTGTTTGCATATGGGATGCTAAATCATGGTGAGCTTGGACAAATTCTCATTTGACAATCAAGCTCAGCTGTGCTGTCTGCTGAACTGCCATGTGCCTAATAACTGTTGTTCTTGCCCAGTTCTGCTGCAGGGAGGTGATACCTAATCCATGTTGCTGAAGTGGTGTGGGGACCTGTGCCTCAGTGAACCAGTCGGTGACGAGACCTGCAGTGGCGACGGTAAGTTCGGCTGCTAAGCACTAGACTGAGGCAGACAAGGAGGTTTCCCAGGAGGTTCCCAGAGCTGGGAACCCTGAGAAAGAGCAGAGGGACCCACCCAGAGCCGACAGCTCCCACTCAGAGAGAGGCTGACGTGGGTGGGAGTTACCAGGGCCAACCGTGGGAGATTTAAGTGGCCCTGAGGAGCGCCAGTGACCAGAAGCATGGTGAACAGAGCGTGGTGTGTCAGGGCACGGCATATCAGTTTGTGCGGCAGTTTGCGCAGGAAGTTTGTGCAGGGAGGGTGCAGCCCCTCTTCCCAGCTCGAGGAGGCTACTCAAGCGGAGGACATCATCCCCTCAGGAGATCCAGCTATGGTTGCCACTCGGGTGAAAGCCA
>VYZV01043312.1:86560-100224 GCA_013401275.1 Pandion haliaetus | reverse complement strand
CCTAGAGGCGGGTCCGACATTTTGGCGCGTCCGACATTTTGGGGTGGCGAATTTTCCAGCAACTTCTTAAAGGGGCCACCTCTGCAGCCCCCCTCCCCTGCCACCAAAGAAAACCGTGCCACACAAACCCATAACACTCTGCAACCTTGATCCCTTGAGTCTTACTGACTTTTTTGTATAGATACAGCATCCATGTGCTCCCAAGGACCCTGCCTTAGCTGTATTGAACTACCTCTCTCCTTTATCAGGGGAGTTTGAACTTACAGTCTTGTCAAAATTCCCCTAGGTACAAATCTTTTTGCCACAAAAATCAAAATCAGGAATTTGTAATGCTCCGCATTCATTGTTTTCTAACAAATATATATTTCCTCTTAATTTCAAAATATTTTATGTAGTGGTCACAAATCTGAAAATGGCAACAATTCTGTGGCCTGTTTTGTGAACACTGTTGTAGTATATGTTGTGTTTCTATCCTGTAAGTTGAGATTCCTGTTAAGAATGCTCCAAACAATAAGAATTTAGTAAAAGATTTTCTTACGAATACTGCTGTTGGGACTTCACTGGTGACAGTTTTTAATCCAGAGGAACCTTATCTGAGATTTATTGATAGCCAGTAAGCGATAAGAGAAATAAACTCCTAACAGCAGTTGTAGTATCTTGGTTTTTTGTTAAGTCAAGAAAGCAATGTCAGCAGTGCACAAATAAAATTATAAACATGCATCTTGAGGTCTGCCTTCCATTCGTTAAAATAGAAAGCATTTCCAAGGAGTCAATCCAAGACACTTGAAATCTTTTTAAAATATTAATTTAAGAGATTAGAGTATAGCTTTGATGTGCCATATTATATTGATGGATTACAGGCGATAAAAAAGCCAGTGAAATGACATCTAAGATTCAGGTATGGAGCTCTGTGCTTTAGCAACTTGCTTGTAAACCAAGATTTTTTTTCCCCTTTATTCCTTATGTTTTTGCTTAAATTGACAGCTACCGGATGAAATCCATGGCCTGACCCATGTTATATCCACCCCTCACTGGAAGAAATGTCTGTTATTGCTGAGCAATGAATTCATTGTATTTTATTATGCAGCTCTTTTGTATCGCTGAGGAATATATTTTCTCAAAACTCTTTGAGGCTTTATGCTGTATTATTTTATAAAACCTATAAAAGCAGGTAAAAGGAAAAGTGTCAGCTTCGGAAGGCCTTAGAATTCACTGTACTTTGCTGTTTTGCTTTCAGGTTCTTGATTTCACAGGTAGTCTTGATTTGAAATCAATCCTTGTAATGGTGAGAAAAATAAAATCCTGATTTTTGTTTGCACTGCAGCTCTTTTGCAGCTGCCAGAGTATGAAGCTGCTGCAAGACTGCATGAACTGCATTCCAAGGCTGCTACCTCTTAGCAGATTGATACAGTGAAGCTCTACTGTAAATGCAAGTTGAATTCAAATTAGCAATTTTTTTGTGGTCCCGTTTTTTCCGAAAGAAGAGGTTTTGAGTCTGCTACCTTATCTAGATATGTTTGATCAGTAGGGCTAATAGAATATATTGCTTCTCACTACCAAGGTTGCTTTGTTTGAGCGTTACATGGCATTTCAGGCAGCCTGCTTTGTTCTTAAGCAGTGAAGTAGTTCCTGAGTGGTGGAAACAGTTCAGTGAAACTGAAGAGCTCAGCAACGTAGTGGAAAAGTCAGAAGGAAAAAATTCAGTGTATTTCACTGGAATTTAGTGAATAGTTAAAGAGACAGAAATGGTCCAATTTGGCCAAAATATCAAGAACAAATTATACTGGTAAATTGCCAACAAAGCTTCTTAGCTGCAGGAAATCTGGGCTTTCTGAGGCTGCAGCTTTTCAGGAGCTGACCTTGTAACCGGGAACTTTTATATAAACTGCTCCAGGGCTTTAATGTCCAATAAATGTGTCCCTTCTAACTGAGCATTTCAGTATTTGAATTTTGTTGTTGTTGTTCTTACTCAGATTGAAATTAGATTTTGGAATATTAAATTCCCCCGTGAAATGGAGTGACCTTCTTCTGCATAGATAAGATGGAGAATAATCTTGTAATACAAGAGAAACATTGTAATTTGCAGCAGCTGTTAGACTTTTCAAAGGTGTCTCCTTTTATTGCCAGCTTATTTATGCATGGGTTGATGTGGTTCCCCATCAAACATGCACAGTTAAGTAGTTAGGCTGCTGACAACCAAGTCCCTATTTCACAAAATACTATACCTGTGCATGTAAGCAGCCAAATCATGGCTTTCAGGTGCGTTTATCATGCTTTTCTTAGGTGACTGTATTGTCCACAATGTTCACAGTATCTGCAAGTAAATGTGATAAAATTCAAGTCAGGTTTTATTCTTCTGCGGCTTAGTGAAGCTAGGAATAGTGGCAGAGGCACTAGAGCTGACTGTTGTGAGGATTACAGAGTCCCAGCTATATCCATTTACACTCAGTTCACGTTTGGGTGGCTGATGCTACAAAAGAGGCACAGAACGCTTGTTTTTTTTCAAATGAAAAGGAGATCCTGCAGAATTTGCACTTGTCTAAGAAAGAGCTTGCACTAAAGGTGCATGCAGGTGAGCAGGTAATTCATGCCAGATCCTGATGCCATTCTGTGTCATCGTTTTGTTTACATGTTCACGTACAGTACCATAGCACAAACAGTATGAATTGTAAGAATTTCAGCAGTTCCCTAGACTTACAGGCATGTTTGAATATCAGCATGTGTATGTAACACATCTGCTAATGAACCAAAAGTGGGAAGGAGGTGCAGGGGAGACTATAGGTAATCTATTAATTACTCCTGATAATAACTGTAAATGTATTGTGTAACAAAGCCAATGAGAAAGCCTGTCAAATGTCTTTTATACCCAAACCCAGAGACCATTGAAACTGCTATCTTGTTTATGCTGTCTTAGTTTTCTCTCTTCTTTGTCACAGAGAAATCAGGGGCAATGCTGTACATTTATGCACTACCCATGTCCTGGAAAATGGAAAGTGAGCTTTCTGTATTGACGGCCTAGCCTTTTCTGTGGAAAAGGAAAAGAAAAATAGCTAGGGTGATTTCATAGGCTCTACTGTTCAGCAAAGTTAGAGGAAATATTTGTATTTTTGAATGTTTTAACATTGTGTGCAAATTTTCCATGCCTTTCAGAAAAATGCTGGAAATTTTGCCACTTATGGCATATGTGAATTTAGGACTGTGCAATGGTATGTGCAGAACTTCAGTGCAGTCTCACAGGTCATGTTCTAGATGATTCATCTTTTCCAGCTGTTAGTTAAAGTAAGCAGATTCATGTGTTAACAGAAACCAAGAAACAATGAACTCCAAGGGGATAAGTTCAATTTGCATAGCATGATGAAATATGATGTTGCTCTGAAAGGCATAAATTTTCCAGTTCAGGAGTATTTATGTCTATACTATATTTCCAAGTTTGTTTAATGTGGTTGTTTCCCTGTTACATTGCATTCTGGAAATGTTAAGGAGCAGAGAAAGGTATGACTCTTATGTAAATAGAGAATTGAAGAGGAACACAGTTGCAGCCTTGGCCTGTGATGCAGGAATGTGTACCATTGTGGACAGTAAAAGCAGTGGGGTGGGAAAATATAAACCTTAGAATTCCTTCCATCCCTGGCATGGAATATATCTGTGAGAAGCATGTTTTGCCATGTGTTCAGATACATATATAGAACTCTATGGATATGTACTAATTCATCCTTCTATCAATGTAATGTACTTCATATTGTCAATAATTAAGAGACTTAGTGGCATTTGGAAGGATAGTATCAAAAAAAGTATTGTATAACATGGTATTATATGGGAACTGTAGTGGGAAACATGTCAGAAAGATGAAGCTGGGACAGGAAAGGATAAACTCTGGATAAGGTAGTAATCTAAGGGAGAGGAGCAGAATAGGAGTAGGGTGATTATACAAATAGTACATCAGCCTGAGCGTCTCATCCTGTTGTGGTTTTTTTCCCTCATTATAATGAATGTGTAGACAAAGGGCACATGATCAGAAACTACCTGATCTTAGTTCTCACCTGCACTCACATGCTTGCATATTTTGTTCCTGAATATGATGGCAACACCCACGTCTGGGTAGATGGGATCAGGAAGTGTCTTCTGCATACCTTTCTCTGTATCCAGTTACGCATCCTGGATTATGTCCAGGTTGTTTCATTTGTTGATATATGATTACAACACAATATATGAGATTTAAGGTAGGAGTCATAAGGAACTTATGGCATGAGATAGATTTAGTTTGAGACTGTATTAACTACTCCAAGGTAATTGGCTTTGTGTCTGCTCAACCTGCTTTCACAGAAGGTAAAATGTCTTCTATTTATTGTGAGGAAACAAGGGAGTAAATTTGCATGCTCTTAGGCGGCTCCATAATAATTGCACATGTAGTTTAATATGCTGCAAATCCTCATGCTTGTTTCCTGTGATAACTTTTTCAGGAAACAGTATCCAAAGAGCACTGTGAGGTTTTTTTTTTGAAGGAGACATAATCTTTAAAAACAGCCTGAAAGCTGTTATACTTGAATTACTGATAATTAATCCCTCCAAGCTAATCTAAAATCTAATAGCTCTACTTACATGTTTGGGATTTGGCCCCTTATGAGAAATTAAAACCCTAGCAAAATATATCATCTGCAAAATTTTCTTGCCCGTCCCAATCAGACTGTTCACTCTCTGAAAACATGCTGAAGCAATAGGGGAATCTAGAGAGTAATGATCCATTCCCATATAAGAGAGAAGCTTTAAATCTAAGCACAGATATATACCATACTAAAATCTGGACATCTAATTTTTCCGTATTCTGGGCTTAATTAACATTTCTGCCTCAATTTCCCCATTAAAAAATGAGAAGCAATAAAATGCTTACCTTTATAGTCATAGGGATTCTCTGTTGGTAATTAGATGCTGTCAGACAGAATTACTGTAAATTACAGTAATTACTGTTCATTAATTAATTCTGTCAGTTTTATGGTTTATTGTAATGCACTGTCATAGTGCTATAGTGTTCAGATTGGATGCCTTTAAAATGAACAGTCACATTAAAAAGGAGCGAAAGAGAACCTTTTATTGAAATTAAAAAAAGTTCCAAAGAAATATTTTATTATGATCTAATTTTGGCTATAGGATTCTTAAGCTGAAAAGTACTACATACTGGTAATTGCATGTATTATTATAATTAAAAATGATAGAAAAAATATGAAGAGACATTCGGTATTTAAATTGAACTGCTTATTTTAGAGCAGAATTCAGTATTTAATTGTAGCATTCTCTGTTGAACCAGGTGTATTTCCAAGGAATGTTTCGTGCCAAAGAGAATTAAGGCAGGAAAGTTGACATTTCCCTCAGGAGCAGAAGGCTAAATACTAAATCTGTATCTCCCACTGCTGGAAGTGAGGCTTCCTTTGGCTCATACAGCACTGAAATACTGTACATGTTGGTTTATTGTAGTAGTAATGTTATTTACACTATTGCTATGAAGTGATGATAATTATGCTATTGCTATGTAATAACATAATTTTCAGAGAAATTGTCTTATGATTTTATCTGTGTTATTGATTTGTAAACATGGAGAGAAAAGGATCTGCTGCTTCCACTCCTAGGTTGAGGCATCATTGGCAGAATATATCCATTTCAAACCTGCTAGGTAGAAAAGAAAGTGGAAGTGAAAATGAAATTAAATAAGGTTGTAAATTAACAGGGTAGTAGATGTGCACTTTACATAATAAACTAAGCAAACAATGTAGCAAGTTTTATAGTAGGTAGAAAAGAGTTGTACCCATCCTCTGTCCATGGAATGTGTCATGTAATTTATATGAGTTAGAAAGCAGAAAATACAATTGTGACGACCCTACACAAATACTCCCCTCTGCCTGCCCAGGAGTCCTGTGACCCATCGAGTGAGGAGGAACGTATACCATGTCAGTCAGTATCAATATACGAACTGCATGCAGACTGTTAAGTTTCTCTAGAAAATCTGTGTCTGGATATCTGTGATACTGATAAAAAGAAGCACCTGTTCCAGACCCCAAACATGATCTGCAAGAAAACTAGCAAGCCGAAATAGCCACTTAAGCAAATAGTCCACCAAAGTCAATACTCATAAGCACCGCACTTCGCTCCACAGTATAGATCTCCCAACCAATGATGTTTTCTATAGCAGCATGCAAAAATAAATGTTATCTTGCTGTATAAATTAAAGGCTGGAAGGTACAAGAGAGGATGTTTATGACTAATAATAGAACTGTTTGACATTTATTTTATAATATTTGTTCACATACATCATGTGTCTTATTAAAAGGAGAAGTGCTGTTTAGAAGGGAACAGTACCGATCTCTGCCTTGCTTTGGGGCAATAGGCAGATTTTGTGGAAACTGAAGAATCACAGAATGGTTGAGGTTGGAACTAATCTCTGGGGGCCGTCTGGTCCAACCCCACTGCTCAAGCAGAGCCACCTACAGCAGGTTGTCCAGGACCATGTCCAGATGGCTTTTGAATACCTCCAAGGATGGAGACTCTGCAACCTCCCTGGGCAACCTATGCCAGTGCTCGGCCACCCTCACAGTGCGAAAGGTGTTTCCTGACGTTCAAAGGGAACCTCCTCTGTTTCTGTTTGTGCCCATTGTGTCTGGGTCTCTTACTGGGCACCACTGAAAAGAGCCTGGCTCCACCCTCTTTGCACCCTTCCTTCAGGTATTCATATACATTGATGAGATCACCCTGAGCCTTCTCTTCTCTAAGCTGGACAGTCCCAGCTCTCTCAGCTTTCCTCATATGAGATATGCTCCAGTCCCCAAGTCATCTTAGTTCTTTTTGCTGGACTCTCCACAGTATGTCCATGTCTTGTACTGGGGAGCGCAGAACTGGACACAGTACTCCCGGTATGGTCTCACCAGCGCTGAGCAGAGGGGAAGGATCATGTCCTTCAACCTGCTGGCAAAACTCCTCCTAAGGCAGCCTGGGATACCATTAGCCCTCTTGGCTGCAATGGCACATTACTGGCTCATGGTCAGATTGTTGTCTACCAGGACCCCTAAATCCTTTTCTGCCCAGTTGCTCTTCAGCTGGGTGGCCCCCAGCATGTACTGGTGGATGGGGTTGTTCCTCCCCAGGTGCAGGACTTTGCACTTCCCTTTTTTGAGCTTCATGAGGTTCCTGTCAGCCCATTTCTCCAGCCTGTCAAGGTGAACTCACTAAAGTTATTGCACTGAAAAGGAGAGCTGGAATAAAGGTCAGTTCACTCTAAGAACAGTGAGCAGGGATAGATTTATTTACAAGCATCTCAAGTTTCAGCCAGCAGTTCAGACTTTTCTGGGTTTTAAGAGTTATTTTGTTCTGGGGTTTTTATTATTCTAGTAAAACATACCTTAAGGGAATAAAAGCCAAGTATCATTTGATGTGCTCACTTCAAGAAGACAAGGGAGACAAAGGTAATTCTACTTCAAAGGTCTAGTTGATTTGGGTCCCATAGAGCAGAAATTTCCCATAAAAAGAAATGTATTGACACTCAGTTTTCTTTAAACTGGAAGGAATTTAGGTTAAGCCTCTCTGTTGATACTAGCTGTGGTATCATTTCAAGTAGGTGGAAGGCAGCACATTTGGAGTTTTTTTGGATCAAAGTTCCATTTAAATTAAAACCAAAGTGGAAGCTGTGTATGTCATGAAATCCTGGAGCCGCGCTGTGACTGTACAACACTATTACCCAAGCCAAATGGCACTTTTTGCTCTGATTTACTTTCTAAGTTGACCAAATTTAAAGCATTGATTTGAGTGGCTATGTGGATATGAAGTCCTAGTACAGTAAAGACAAATGGTAAAATGCATTCTAGAATATTACTTTACTGTTCAGTCCTCTGAAAGAAGCTGTGAATGGAGTAAAACTGTTGGACTGACAGTGTAATTCATAACTGGTAAACAGTCTTCAACGGTCAGTGGGGAAAGAATCCTGATAGCAACTTAGCTGCCTCAAACGTAGAAGCATATTCTATGTTTTCTCTAAATAGGCATCAATACTTAATCAATATTCCAGTCCCTCGGTGATGCAGTAGGTCAATGATATTTCTATGTATTCCAAATTATTAGCACTATTTTAAACTTTTTATTCATTTTTAAGCAATATAAATAAAAAAATATATAATGGAAAGTGGATTTTTCTATACGGGAACCTGAGGTTTGGCCTTTTTTCTTTGTTTTCTTTGTGTTTTGTATTCCAAACTTGTATGAGCCTGCTATGCTAAAGATTATGTATCTCATCTTAAACAACTTCCCCAGAGCTTTGTTTTGATGTCAGATGATGAGATAAATTATTACTTCACTAGTTTTAAACAGGACTGTGTTGCCTAATTTGAAAGTAAAATTATATTGAACAATAATAAAATCAAATCCTTTTGGTAATCTGAGATTTTCTCAAAGGTTTATTTTCAGATACTGTTTGAGAAAAATTGCACAGACTGATCTGTTTGAGTCTATGTAAAACAAAATTATTTTTGTTTATACAATCTTCTATTTAAAGGCACCTGTTAAGTGAGATGGAAGGCATTTTTAGATGTTTCTGTTTGTCTTGGTTGCTTTGAATTATATTGCTGGCATGTATCACAGCAATGAATGACAGATAAAATAGTTTCTTTTGTGGTTATGTAAACAATGGTATTTGGCTACGTAATATTATCAAGCAGCCTTTACTTTGGTTTTATCTTATTTTTTTCCTTAACAAATTAGACTTTCACCATAAATGCTATCTCAACCACTGAATAAACTCAATGTATTTCTCATAGTTTACCTAATAGTTCTAATTATAACAGCCCTTTACATTCAGAAACTTTCTATTTTTTGTGTCTAAAATTATAGTAAAAGATAACCCCATATTAGATTAAGATAATAACAAAGAAATACTTTGTTACAACAGCAACTGGAGTTGTTTAATTTGGAAGAAGTAGTAGCAAATAACTTCTTATACTTTTAGAATACCCAGGTAGAAGACTCTCTTCTCTGGCTATCAATATGGTGCTTAGCAAGTCTAAGAATTATGGAAGAAAACCAGGGACAGGTAGAAAGAATTCATGGGAGTGGAGGCTAGGCTTGGTTATTTTTGCCTGATAATCTAATGGCAGCTCGGGACAAACAGTGGAGTGTCTGGTACACATTTAGATAAGTAATTTCAATAGCTGAAAAGGTAATTCCAGGTGATGCAATGCCTTTATCTTCAACATGTCAAAAGAGCACTTGTGTCCAGTCATTATTCTGAGGGGGCTCTTGTAATCAGTCCTGTTGAAATTCTTCCATCTTCTTTATATTACTAAATATTCATTGCACTGGTAAGAAACACGTGAAAATGGTTCTGAAAAGGTGTGGGCTAGCATATTTCCTTCAATCCGTATATCAAAAATAAATTAAGATAATGAGCTGAGTTCAATTTGCAGATCAGATTGCTGTTTTTCAGCTAGTATACTGCTCCCCACCTATTTTTTTCCAAAATCTGTTTCATTTTCATGTAATAAAAGTGCTAGTATTGATATAATGTACTTCCTCTATAGACACAAAAATTGGAGACAAACAAGAACAATTTGAAATTAAAAATAATTGTGCCATAGAAGAAGTGAAAAAAGTGATTAATTAGTAGGTCCTGGTAAGTAAATGTAAATGAAGGGTCCCATCAAACAGCTGTATTTTTGTTGGAAAACTATCTTTTAATCTGTACTGCCTAATATTCTTTGGTTTTAACTTGGAAGAAAATGTAAAGTCACTCATGGTGTTTGTGGATGATGCACAAACTAAAAGGAGGTTAAAAAGCCTCAATGGCTACAGTAGTTACAGTGGCTTCACCCATCCTGCTGTGCTAGGTAACTTCTTCATGTGACCCCTGTGATGGCACTGCATGCTAAAGTACTTATTTACATGCCTATTGCGAGCCCTTTAGATGACCCCAGTCACTGCATGCTGCAAAGGAGAGCTTTCAAGAGTGACAGATACCCCACGATGCCATTGCTGTGATTTCAGCACAGCCTTTCCAGAACTTACCCCTCCACTAGCTTCCATGCATGCTTCAAGCTCTCCCTGTCATCCCTCTGTGGATATCTGATTTGTGCTATTGTTTACCAGTACCTGCCAGCAGACCTAGATGGGTAGGACCAGTTAACACCGGGCAGTGAGTCCACAGGACATTGAACGTACAGACCAAATAAGGACCATTTCTGTTAGCTTTTCTCTGCTGTGTGTTATCTCGGCGCTGGTCAGTGCTGCTGACTGTCAAAGGTCAGCTTGCAGGTCCAGCTGGCTTCCAGTTGCTGGCACCAGGAGCCATGGTTGAGAAGGCACCATTTGCATCTGTTTTCTGAAGCTGCCAAGGAACAAGATGATGCCATGGGAAATAGCAAACATATTGTGATGACCTTGTTATGCATGCTGACATGGGTGGTTGCTAGACAGATTTGAGTTGCCTGGGAAACCCCCATTTCAGCTCTCAACCTACGATGTCAGGGCAAAAACCCAAGTAAAGACTAGCATTTATAGAAGCTAAGCTAAGCATTTGTAGAAGCTAAGCACTGGAAGGTGTGAGGTTGCTCTATTCGTAGCGATCATTATGAGCACTACTTATAGCTGTGGCTCTAATTGTGGCTGTACATGTAGTGCTTTTCCTGTGCCGTCTCATGTGGTATGCCATGCCGTGTTGGGCTCTTACAAGTAAGAGTTTTACCACATCCTGCCTGTGAAAAGATAAACCATATGTGAACTCACAAGGACATGGAAGAATGATATGGAAAGATGGTTGTGTGAGATGTGCTGCATTGCATGATTATTCCTTCATGAACTCAAGCAGCTCTAGGAAGTCACCTCTCAGCATGGGATGATCCAGAACATATGCAGTGGAGATTGCTGTAAAGACTACCCAGATCAATTTCCTCCAAAATGTTTCAAAGGCCAAGACTGGGAATGATAAGGAAATTTATCCATGAATGCTGTGGGGGCATTGTCAGAAGGTACAGTGTATGTAGCCATGTGAACTGTATCTTTTAATATGTTGTGGCGGGTTGACCCTGGCCAGTAACTTAAGCACCCACTTGCTTGCTTACTGACCCCCACCTCCAGTCCCTGCAACAGGATGGGGGAGAGAAGAGTAAAAGCAAGAAAAAATTGTGCGTCAATATAAAGACAGTTTATTAAGTGAAGGAAAGAGGGGGAGGAAGCAATGCAACCACCTCCCACCACCCACAAGCAGACCGATGCCGAGCCAGCATATCTATCTACCTTTGAAAAACTACCCCGTTTTGTATTGATGAGCATGATGTTACATGGCGTGCAATATCCCTTTGGTCAGTTTGGATCAGTTGTCCTGGCTGTGTCCCCTCCCACCTCTTGCCCATTCCCAGCCTACTCGCTGTGGGGGGCAGACTGAAAAACAGGAAGCCTTGATGCTGTGCAAGCACTGCTCAGCAATAGCTAAAGCACTAATGTGTTACCAGCACTGTTTTAGTAACAAATCTAAAGTACAGCAGCATGCCAGCTGCTGTGAAGAAAATTAACTCCAGCCCAGCCAGATCCAGTACATAAGCTGAAATGAAAGATCTGGAAGATGGGCAATGCTCATAAAGGTGAACATCTTACAGGCAACAGCCTGAAAAAGCTAATGCAGCCTTGGGTGAACATGGTAGAACCTATTGTTACACATTTGGGACATGGGGAAGGTTTTAATAGACTGGTATGCCCAGTTTTGATGTTCACAATTCAAGAAAAATTGGAAAGAGTTCCGAGAACAATCTTGGTGATGATGAAAGAAGCATGCTTTGCTGTATGAGGCTCCAGGAGCTCAGTTTGTGCTAACCAAGACATTGATTAAGAGTTAAGAGAACTAGACATCTCCCGAGGCCTCTTCTAGCCCTAACTCTGCAATACAGTTAAAGGAACTAATGTTGTGACTTTGACTTTAAAAAATTCAGAACAAGCACAACATTTTTCTAACAGCAATTGCCATTACCCTTTGGGACAAGTCACTGAAGCTGTGGTTTGAAAATTTTAAACTCAGGATTTTGTTTGTTTTCCAAAACAGTCCTCAAGTTCTACTACAGCTACTGCTAGCTGTGGTGGGTACAGTGACGAATGCAGGGAATTCCTATGGGTAACATTGTACAGGAGGACAGAATATAGAATCACAATGGATGTTGCTGCTCTTACAGTCTGTCATCCATAAAATAAAATAAATTAACAGCTCCTGTGTTTGCCAGTTTCATATTTTTTTACTCGACTTGTATTGTTTTTATATTTCCATATATAAAAGTATTTACTTTTTTTTCTTAACCTAGTTAAGTTCACAAATTTTAATAATTGTGATTATTTACACAGTTTTGCGTGCAATTGATTTCTGATTTTATTTGCTGCATTAGGATCAACTGTTGTGGTTAAGACATGAACCGCAGGCTTGCATTTTCTCTCAAGTAACACAGATTGTGAATTTTCTAGTTTCTGAGAATAACTATAATTTTGGTAATTGTAAGATATGTTCATGTGTATGTATAAACATAAAATCTTAGTGAATGGAAAATCTCAATATTTAATAAACACAAGCAGTTCTGGATTTAGCACTGATATAAAACGGATTTTTTTTTTCAGTGGAATTATTCTGGTTTATACTAGTTGAAAAAAAAAGGCACAAATACTCTTTATATTGGTGATAATAACCATTAACATTGCATCTTGCTCTAGTAGCTTGCTAAAAGAAATCACAAGGGATATAAAAGCAGAGATCTTAAAAACTGTTGTGGGAAGTTTGGAATTATACCTCAGTGATTCTTACTGTGTCATAGTCATTGAGAATTGTATTTCTGCTAAGCCTTTGACATTAAATCAGACTGAGTAAAAATGTGAAGAGATTTTTCCTAACCAGGGCTTCTTTTTATCCACTGTTATATTCAGACATTTCTCTTTACATTATCTTAAAAATCATCTTTCAAAATCCTTCTTCAAGGTTACTCCTGGCCCACTGTTTTAATGAGTTGGTTTTACAATGAGAGAGTACTTATTTAGTTGACTCTCTGAGTTAAGGCCATAGATAGTTTTACTATCTTTGACTGAAGCATAAATTCTGAAGTGTTTGAAAAAGTCTTCCACTGATATGTATCTTTGGCAGCATACTTCACTGCAAGACAAACAGGCAGACTTGTCTTCCAGTGCCTACATCACCTTAGCAGAAAATGTTAAGTCATATTTACATTTCACACTGATCTTCAAGAAACTGAGTGATACAGCCAGTATAGTCAGAGTATCTAGAGGAGCTTCTCAGTTCCAGACCCCAGCTTCACAAACAGCTGTGAAAGCACGAGCTCCTCATGTTCATAAAAGGAAGGAAGGGGATGCAGGCTTAGGAGACATTCTAAATGCCACAACTGCTATCTTGTCGTTCATCTAATGTGTATGGTCCCTATGAAGCTATTGAGACAAGGTAGAGACTACACATTTTCTAGGATAAATATAGTACACAGGTACTTGCATGCATGAATATTTGTCATGATCTATGCATGAACTGCATCAAAAATATATGAAGTTAGAGGATTAAAAGTAAAAGAACATACTAAAGGAGAGAAGTGTGTTCCCAGAGAGTCTGCCGAGGAGATACAATTCCTCATTCTTATAGGTTTTTTTTAACAGAATCAGGA
>VYZV01043312.1:41615-74253 GCA_013401275.1 Pandion haliaetus | reverse complement strand
TTCCCCTTCTTCAATCTGTTCTCCCAGAGGTGCTCCCACCATCACTGATGGGATCGTCCTGGGCCAGAGTCGGGTCCGACTCTTTGGAGCCGGGGAAGCTTCTAGCAGCTTCTTACAGGAGCCACCCCTGCAGCCCCCTCCCCCACTACCAAAGAAAACCATGCCACACAAACCCGTAACAACCAGTCATAGGTAAAACTAGCTAAACATAACAAGTTCTGCAAAGCATTTTAGGATCTTAGATAGGTAGATTGTGTATATGTACTGAATGAGGCAGAGGAAAGAAATGGAGCAAAAGACTACAGCTGAAAAAAATGGAAGAAGGAAAAAGGAAAAATATGAGGTAAAGAGAACAGGAGGTTGGGAGAGGATTGGAATGATGGAAACAGTTGGGATCAATTGGAGGTGATTAATAATAAAAGATGTGGGTCCTGTTCAGAGTTAATAGGGCAAGAGAGGAACACTAGGATAAATGTGTTTGTCTAGCTACATCTAAACTGATGAATCCAAAGGCACTTCTGAACTTTGGGAATCAGCTATGCTGATCAGCTTTCTTCAGAGTTCAAGGAAAACAACAGTGAATTAATGTATGAAAATCAAAAGAAATATTTTCTCCAATGCATGCTTTACATCTTGCATTAAGTGCTACAAGCTAGAATTGAAAAAAGCAACGTGAAGGAGAACATCATTCTGTAAGAAACGTAGTTGAGCTAAGCTCTCATTTAAGAAGCATGTTTCAAAATGGTATGTTCTGCTTAGGCTTAGGAGAAATTTCCCTGCTCCCCACTACAAAGAATCTTCCATTTGCTACTTCAGGCATCTGGAATTGACTGCTAAACATCAACTTTTTTTTACATTATTTAGGTTCTTGTACCATGGTTTTCATAACGATTTTTAAATATTCATGTCACATGCTACCTTTTATGCATAGGAGCACAATGTATTCTGAAATTATAAGTCTTAGTATCCAAATGCTGTTTTAATCAATATTCTTATTAAATGAAATAAAATTACACATTTTTACTTTTATTTCCAAGTTCATTCTCCAACATTTAAAAAAAGATATGAGAAAACATGCTGTAACATTCTCAGTGTTTTAATCTAACATATTTTAGACAGCTGTAAGTTTTTGCATTTACTACTGCTGCTGAACAAGATTTATATCACTTTTTTGCTATCACAAAAAGTTCATGATTTTTAGTTATGAGATTGACTAGAGATGCAGAAATTGATAACTGCCTCAATGTAGAGTGAATGTGTGAAAAGAAAGTATAGTAAATAAAGCTGATTTTCTATAGGAAAATATATGTATAATGTTGAAACAGGTGAGAAGCTTAGTGACAAAATGTATCTAGTTGCAGTATTTAGCAGAAAATCTGTGGTGTTCTGAAACACTACTCAGTTGAACAGTCTTAAATTTGACTATACTGATCATGAATAGAGACTTTTATTTATTTTTACTCATAACTGGAAATCCATTGCAAATTGCTCTATATTACAAAACAGTTAGGAATACTTTGGTGGGTAGCTTGGCATTGTGTTGATATAACCTCTGCCTGCCTGCAACACCTCAGAAGTGTCTGTATGAAAAACCCTTGGATGGACTCCATTTGTTCTCCAGTACAAATGGTATTACTCGGGAAAGCAATTCTACCATGGGCTGAGAACCGTCAGTTCCTATTATCCTCAGTTTAAGTGAAGGGGCACAGCCCTTCTGAGGAGATGCAAAGTAGTGTCAGCTTAGATTCTTAAGATGAAATTCAGTTCTTTGCAGAAGGTCTGCACAAAGCCTATGTATCATTTAAGTGCCACTTAATTCTTTATAATGGAGCTTGGAGTGAATTTGAAGAATCTGATAGGCTTTTTGCTGTCTTGTCTGCAGAGGGCTGAATTTCACCCCTAGTGAATATACACAGTAAAAAGGCAACTATACTGCCTCAGGAAATACATTGTATTCCTTTGCTTTGACTAGTGTAACTCAGTTTCAATTACTGATAGAAATTCTTGATATTATACTGATAAAATCGTTGTATACATTGCTCCCTCCCTATATTACATATTTAGCTTCACTGTGATGCTCTGCTATAATGGACAAGCTGAAATGTGGAAATGCAAAACCAGATGTAATCCCAGAGACACGAATATGGCCTCTCTTTTGCAACGGTGACTGCATGTGTGTAACAGAACAAGGTGTCTGTATAGGCTTCAGTTTATACCTAAGTGTGAGGGTGCCCGCCTGGCCTGCTTTTGGCAAATGGCCCAGGAAACAAGGCCCATTACAAGGGGAACGTGAGAGCATGTGTGTTCGTGAGGTTTTTGAAACAAAGCGAGGGGCAGCTTGAAAAGCTGGATGAAACAGCTACGAAGATCTCTGACAGGGGAGAGACCCCCCCGTGGGGTTTGGGGGAAGTGGGGCGGNCCGGGGAGGGGATGGGGAGAGCCAGGTTCCTGTGACTGTGTGTTTGAAGTGTTTGGGATTAGTTCTGAGGTGTTTAAGAATTTCAAAGTGTTTATGAACATTTTGTGTCTAGTGCTGTGGTTTACTTTTTTGTAGTACTGCTATTGATCCTGCACTGCTGCTGGTTATGTGTCATTAGTAAACCATTTTGATACTGATTTGCTTTAAACCATGTGAGGAGAGTAGCTTTTCCCTGCAAAAGAAGTTGTTCCGATTCTCAAGGCCTAAATGCGTGAGCTGGTCTTTACAGTTAGCACAGAAATGTTTTAGACTTTATGTTCTGTAAAATACTCTTGGTGTATTCTAAATTTGTGTGGATATAGCCAATACCCAGAGCAAGGATTCCATATACTTGTGATATTACCGATAGCTGCATTCTGAGATAGCAACCAAGCAAACAGTCATTCACAGAGGAGAGAAATATTTTTTTACAGATTAGTTCAAATTATATTTCCAGGAAAACCTCCCACCTGAGATATTAGAGGCAATCTAGTACATATTTTTTATTTTAAATGACTATTCAGTCTTTAAGTGATCCTTCATATTGTTGAAACATTGAGAGAAATAGCCATTTTTATATGTGAATTGCAAAATATATGCATGCAAATGGGTGAGGTTTGGCATTAACATTTTACTGAGCTTTTTCTGTAAAGCCTGCAACTCGATGCATGCCTTCACTCAGAAAGGATGAGGCTATTATCTGTTACACAGGAGATGTTAGCATTGAAAACTGATAGGATCCAGTTCTCAGTAGAGCAGTACCTGTGGACCGCAAGGACAATCCAGATTTCTGTATATTATGTGCGATAAAAACTCAGTGGATTTGCTCCAAAAAATTGTAGTTATGAAAATTTTTTAGGAATCATTCCTCCAGTGGTATATATAATGCCTAAGGAACAGTGCAAATTCCTATGTAGATGTTTGGGAGCTGAAGTGTTTTTCATAATGAAAATCTTAATATGAATTTCAGATTGAGCTTCCACTGAAAGAAATCAGTGTTCATTATATTGCTAGAGCTTACCAACAATTGTACCGGGACTGAGGACACAGGTTGTTTCATGTCAAAATATTGGAAAGGATTTTATTAAAAGACTTTAAATTACACTTCTATTTCTTGCCATGATCCAGTGGCACTGGGAATTGTATTCTTAAGTCCTTCCAGACAGAGGAAAACAGGGCTGTGGGGATCAGGTGAGCGTACAGAGCTACAACTGCCACTGGGTATAAATGCCCACTTTTAAGCTCCTTCGACCCAAAATTAATTTAGAGCATCATAAGCTTCTTGTACACTTATCTTGCCAAGTATTTCTCCTGTAGTTCTCTTTTTGTTGGGCTTATGGCTGTTGAAGATACACATCAACATAGAGGAAGACATTATCTGTGTCCCTGGATGTGGAACTTGCTCTGCCCTTGAATCCTAGGACACATACATACAAATTGAGGTGGTGAAGCTTTCTTATACTCTAGCCCAGGACTGCTGAGATGATCTCTGAAGGAATTGAGCACCATTTTCTGTGGATTGCAAGCCTTACAGTCTAAGCAAAAGATAGATTGCTTGGGGGGGGACTTACCTTGTTTAGCATGAGTATATGGCACCATGCAAGTGAGTACATCTCTGTATATGTATTTTATAAAAAGTATCGCAAACTAACACTCCCCCCTCCAATTTTGCCTAGAGGGGAGAGTGAAAGGATAACAAAATATTAGCTATTAGTCCTATTGCTTAATATTCTACTACAAAGGTGAACTCAAAAGAAATAGTATTATAATCCAGAAAGATGTCTACAGGTAAACCCCCTTTTCTCCTTGCCTTGAAGAAAAGCTTCTCCCTACAGCTCCTCTGCATCTACTTCAACGCAGTCAGAGCTCTGTTGTTCCAAGACTACTTGCTGCGTATGACCTTGAGGAAATTTTGCAGAACCAGCTTACTAGAGACATAAGCATTAAGAGCCACAAAACACACAACACACCACCTTTCAGGTAGTTAAGGACCTTCCTGAGTAGATTTCCTTTCCCTTGTAGTAATAAGGTGTTTCTTCCAGTCTTTTCCCTCTGTTTATTGTCTCCTTCCCCATGATTTCCCAACTTTTATTTCATTCAACACCTGTCCTTCATATGTTCCTTGTTCCTGACCCTAACTATGCCCCTACCATTGCAAGTGTCACAGAGTTTCACAATTGCAGTAATTTTGTTGACCCCTCTACCTGTTTATTATAGCTTTTCTCTCTTCACTCTGTGTCTCATGTCTATTTACACTGCAAGCACTTCAGGATAAAGAGTGTCTTCTCAGGTTTATAATGAGTCTAACACAATGGATCCCAGTCATAGGTCATTTTTAGGCTACCATAATGATTAGTTAGGACAGTAAGTATTCAGTTGTTAGCCCTTCCAACGGTATTTCCTTGACTGTAAAAAGCATGGAATTAGAAAATTAGCTGACTTTTATGGTTTTTTGATTTACAACAGATCTGTCTTTTGTTTTATTGTTGTTTTTTAAGTTCTGTTTTTATTATTAAATTTGTTGGCACAGCAGGTGTTGTAAATAATTTTGTAAATTGCCTATGGCTGTCTACATCATAACCTATGGCTGCATTATCAGATGATGAAAATAGACAACTCAAATGAGAAAGTGTTTAGAGATAAGTGAAATGTGAATTCTCCTGCCAATTGTTTTTGGTTGTGTTTTTTTTTTTTCTTTTCTGTTCCATAGCACGAATTATCAAAACAAAACAGTGGTGTGAAATGCTTCCATGTTTAGAAGGAGAAGGCTGTGATTTGCTAATCAATAAATCAGGCTGGACCTGTACACAACCAGGAGGACGGATAAAGACAACCACGGTAGGTCACCTCTCTGTTATATATTTCTTCAGTTTCTCATTCACTTTAGTTTATTGAAAAAAAAAAAAAAGAGTGAGATTTCTGATTGTTTTTCAGCACAGATATGTAAAGTCTGTTGCCTTATAATTAAGATTTGTGCCCAAGTGTGCTTACTGAAATACACAGCAGTATTACCACAAAGACAAGAAAAACGTGTAATTCCCACAGTTACTAAGAGTGGAAATTATATCACAGTTTTCTTAAAAGGCACCAGTGATTTAACTAAAATTTGTATTCATCCTGAAGATAGTATCTTATTGCTTCACTGTACAAAAATTTTCTTATGCTGAGGAAGTGTAGGGTATAAAACTGAACACATGGTCTAGCAGGGTGAAAAGAAAGCTTTCACTGAAAATTGGGGAGAAAATATTTTTGCTATTCCCACTGTATTGTAAAAGCAAGATGCACAAATAGATCTTCAATTTTCAGTGAGACAATCAGTGAGATCTATAGAAAACATAGTAAAAGAACCCTTCTTTCAGCTTCGTTTGGTCCTGGTTTGTTGGTAAAAGCCTCAACTCTCTGATTTGGTGTTTTGGGGTATGTGCTTGTAGTGAAGCTGAAAGTATATACGACAGTAATAGTTTCTAAGGCCTGTGATATATCAAACAGATTTCTAGAAAATGTTCTTAAATGCCAATAATTCTTTGACTTAAAAAATGGAAAAAAACCTGAAGAGATATAATAGAGCAATATTCTGATAGCTTGCTAGACCTCTTGAAATGATTCTTCCCCCCTGTAATCTTTTTTTAGATTTACATGGATCTTGAGTGTAATTTAAATAAGTGCAATTTCAAGAATATTTAGTGTTAAAAGTACTTATCAGTGAGGACTAAATTAAGGCCCATCATCTCCTGCACAATTTCTCTGTCTGAGCAGGAGACAGACACCAGTACAAAGTCTTTTATTGTTTTAGAATGCCCATGTTTCTGAAAAATAACGTTTTTCACTTTTTTTAAAAAAATGAAGATTTGATAGTGCTTTATGAGAAACCTGCAAAACAAACTTTATGAATTGTGATCACTGTTTAGATGCTCCTGTGTTTACCAGGCATAATATTCATTATGGACAGGGCTATAAAACTTAACTCAGTCTCTGAGATGTTACTTAAATGCTGTTTGCCTTTAGAACCTTTGCATTCAAGTTATGTAAGAGTGACGTAAAAAACCAAAGAAAGGCAGTAAGTTTTTGAAACATTAATGCCAACTTCCAAGGGCAAGGCGACCTAATACAGTAACTTTGTCATACTTGAAATATTATCTTAAATCTCGCTAATTCAGGGGTATTTTCTGTCCCTGAAGTAAACAAAAAAGCCATGTACTGTGACACATAGCCAGCTGTCATTATAGTTCTTTATTTGATGTTTTATGCTAATGGCATGACTGAGTAATGCAAAGTAAGCATTCAGTATCTATCTTTAATGAAGTGATTCAGATATCCTTTCAGATTAAACACCAGAAACCTGATTCTGAACTCTTACTTCTCTGTGTAGGTCTTCAATGCTATTGAGATGAATGGAATGACTCATGATTTTGATTAATGTAAATGAAATCATAATCATGCCCCATCAGAAAAATTAAGGCCATGGCAAGCGTGTTATAATAAAACAGACTCTCCCCCACACAGAGACATCATTGTCATTGGTGAGGAGAGATTCTGCCAGAGAGCCAACTGTAGAACAGCTCTGAGCATAAGCCCTCATCTAACATCAAGCAGTCTTCAACAGTTGGTATCACACATGCAGACACACAACAAACACACAGTACTTTTCAGTCAAGCCAGACTAGCAACTCAGAATACTTAAAGAAGCACTGAATCCAGAAGGGGAAGGGGGGAAAAAAGAAAAGGAAAAANGAACCCTAATCTGTAATCCAGTATTACTAAAATAATAATAATAAAAAAATGTTCATTTGTTCTTTAGCCACTTTGTTGAAGGGTAGTAGTTTTGGGAACTGTGTTTTAGGATGACTCTATGATGTGCACGACTGTGATTAAAAAAAAATAAATTTTCTAACAGAAACACCAAGATACATTATTTACTGTAGCAGTAATCTTAGGTCAATAGCTGCTGATGCAGTCAAGTGATTTCTAGTTCTGCTTTTAATGAACACACCTGAGTTGCAAGGCCCATCATGGCAGCTATGTGTAACAGGAAGGATTTCTGGCTGGGAAGGGCCAGAAAAATGGCCACCAGGTAGTATGGGGAAATAAATGTCCAAACATACTGAATTAATTTTTATATACTAAATATCTGTTATTAAGTAGAAATAATTTTTGACCACATCTCCAGCAACAGCCAGATTAGGTCCTTAATTTGTTAACTATCAGCTTTGTTAACACACATTTGTTAATCTAATATTTGCCAGCCTCTCCTGCTAATATTAGTTTGTATTTTGAAGATACTTGGCAGTAGGTCTTGCATTATCATAGCAGTGGTAGGTCATGTAGCAGAGAAATCACTGTTTGGTAAATGCCAAGACAATAATTTGCCACCCATACTAAAGCCGGAACAGTATTGAACTCTGATGGACTGAGACTAGCTGTTGTGGTAATACCAGCTTTCACAGTGATTCCAGGAGGTTGTGTAGAAGTGTAACTTTTTAAGTACTGGGTTTAGAAGTAGCACATGGAAAGACAGAACTAGTGGAGATCTTATGTAGGACATGAGTTCCTTTCTATGTGAGAATATACTTTAGGACTCACAGTTAAATATGTTTCTACCAAAAAAAGGAGGAAATAGGATTCGTTTTCTGTAGATCAGTTTGACATTTAGTAATTTTTCTATGAAAATATCAAGCAAACAGCAAATGAAAATACCCATTGCTCCAAAGCAAAAGTGCAATTTCTGTAAATTGTTTGGAAAGCGCTGCTGCTGCTTTATATTTTGTGTCAAAATTGTTTAGACTTCCTATGCAGACCCAGATTTTTTCACTGCCTGGCACTTTTTGTGATCACCCCTGGAAATAATGCAACCAAATCAGAATTCTCTCCTCACATGGGTAGCAGTGTTTTATATCCATTTTGTGCTCACTTTGCACAGCTGTAAATGACTACATAAGGTGCAAGGCAAAGGAAAATCAGAATCCAAGTATACTCTAAATGGATCTGGATGTCACTTCTGCCCTGTCTTCCTTTCTACAAGGTGTGAATGAACCAAAGATTTTTCATCTGCTAAGAAGCTTTTAGAATTGAGGGTTGACTGGGCTAACTGCCAATCTATGTATTAAGCAGCTGACTGTCAATACAAGGAAATAATATGGCAACTTGTAAAAGAAGATGGCAAGAGAATACTACACAATTGTTAGCACTTTCAGCATACTAAGTACTTTCATATAACAAATGTCTTCACAGTCACTTTAAAATCACCTGCCTTAAAAATTTCTTCTCCTTTTGCTATTCTCATTACTCTTTCAATTCTTTTTTTTTTTAAAAAAGAAGCTATGTGATTTTTTAAAATAGTATGTAGTTTCAATAGTACCAGAAGATATCCCTATTTTTTTAAGATACTGCTGAAGGGCTTGTTCATTTTATATTTCAAGTATAAAACTTGCCAGTGTATAGATGAGAAGGTACACAATGTATTGGATTTACAGGGGAGATTAATTTTAGCACCAAATTATATATATGTTGTCAATGATCCATCACTACCTAATTGTTACTTAATTAATTCCTTCTTCTACATGATGTGATTTCAATGCATGGAGCTTAACAGAACATTCATGCAGCAGTTCCTCAGTAGCTAGCCTTTTAAAACCTTTGCAATTTTACTGCTAAATTAGCTGAAGTGGGAAATTAAGGAGTATGAAGAAGCTGAGAGAGCTCACAGTGGATAAAAGGTGTAATTACTCTGACATGGAGCTCAGTGCTTAGCTAGTAAAATTTACTAAGGATCTAGCATCACCAAGGGACGTGACTTTCTTAATAGAGTTTACTTACACACAGAGCAACTTAACATTCCTCACCATTAATATAAATGACATGCTGGCTGGGTTGGAAAGGCAATTTGTTCCTTACTCTGAAAAATACAATAGCTGTTTGTATTGGCTGCAATTTAAATCAAGATTTTTCCGCAGAGCTTTATCATACACATATGTATGATAAAGGTAACTCAGATAAAATGTACTGGTTTGCTTTTCATCACTGACTTACAAGCAATGTGTTCTCATTCATACCATTACATTCAAAGTAAAAAGAAATATATATATGTTACATATTTGTAACATACTTGAGAATTTACTTTTTTTTAGACTGAAGACCAGATGGAAATGTCCTGAGGCCATGGTCTAGTGGTCTGAGCTTGGGACTGGGAGCCAGAAACTCCTGAGCTCTAATCCCGGCTCTGACAGTGACTCCCTCTGTGGCCTTGGGTAAGTCACTGAACGTCTCTGCCTCAGTTTCCCCAGCAGTAAAAAGATTAACAATCCTTAGCAAACTACCTTAGTGAACTTGGGAGTCCTGCATTAATATTTTAAGAGGTTTAGAAATTCAGAGTAACTTCAAAATAAAAATACTGTTATTTATAAATGTCCTTATTGGTGATATTCATGTTGTGGTTAGATATTCACATAACCTGGCATTCCTGTACCTAGCCTCACCTACATTCCAGCTCTGAATGTTTCTAAATGTGCATTTCACATTTCCACAAGTCAGCTGATTTTATTTGATTAAGCTGTTTTGGGAAGTTTTTTGACATCCTGCCAGTTCTAGTTCCATGTCATTCCAGGATACAATACCCACCAAAATAAGCTTTCAGGCAGCACCAGATTAGAACAGTGGAATGATGCAGGCATGCATGCCATGCCAAATTACTTTTCCATCTTACCCTTTGTCAGAAGTGGTCAACTGATGAAACAGATACATTACATCCACTTGCCAGCAGTTAATCTACCGAGGTTCCTCACTGTCCTAACTGTAACAGGAACACTACATACAGACCAAGATTACAGAGGTTATTTTTCAGGAGGCTGGCGTATCCCCTCATCCCAATCCAAAGAATAGCTTTTAGAAACAAGCAGGAAGTTACAATCCTGAATTTTCCATCATTCATAGCCAAGACTGTTGGGGAATCAGAATATTTGGCTATATTTAAGTTACGGCACCTGGGGTACATCGTTGCTTCAAAGTCCATATACATGCACAACTGTGAGTCCCAATGTCTTCTCTGTCTTCTCTTTTTCCGTGTGGCCTTCTTCATGATGGCCTGCCTACCACTGCCGTGTGAGAGATCTTAGCAGCAGCAGAAAGGGCTCTCACAAATACACTTATGTGGTGAAATAGATCATTAATTCAACCTGATTCTCTTGCAGATCATCCTCAGCCATGCTCATTCTGAATTTCTTGTTGGATTTCTAGAAATCTGGTTTAAGAAAATCACTATCCTTATGGTCACTAAGAAACACCTGTATTCTTAATTCCTGCTGTCAGCCAGTTAGAGCTTCATGAGCTCTGAGACTCATTATTCCTCAAGCTTTATGCATCACAAAGTCCTCTAAAACTAACTCAGGTCTCAGTAGGGTGGTCCTGAAATTGCTATTTTAATAAAGTTTTCTGAGACCACTTCCACATAATTGGAAGCTAGCCTGAAATACCTTTTATCTGCTAAAACATTTATATGTTCTACTTTTATATTTATCTACCAAGTTGAGAAAGGGTAGAACACGAACAGCTCCTGCAGAATACCTTCTGCAGATATTGTTAATGTCAAAAAGTCATGATATTTGAATGTGTTACTGTACATATGAACTACCAGAACTAGGTTACTCATAATTAACATCTCATTCTGATGTAACTGCATATCTACAGGATCAGTCCTAGTCATGGTCTAGTGCTTTAACTAAGCCTTCTAATATTTTTTTATTAATTTGATATTCTTCTCAGTAGTACTAGCATTAATTATGAGAGAAAATACCAATTCTTGACATGTCATAGCCGTGTGCTTCAGTGTACACTCTATAGATTAGTACCCCAAGACCTAGATTCACCCTGTTACTTATTGCCATGGCTTTCAAGAGATTTTTGTGCTCCATTGCTCTATTTGTTTACAGTAGGTATCATAATTGACAAATGGGTCATCATTGTAGTACCAGAACTAGATTCCTTTCTGTTACTTTCCAAGCAAGTTAGCATGTGAGTTGGATGTCTTAAGTCTCAGAGAGGTTAAAAGTCATATTTCTATTTCTTGTGTTAGAAATGAATAGTAGCTCAAGACAAGCTTACAAGTAGAGTGGTGGGATGGTCTTTCTGGACCCGTGTCTTAAGTCCTTCCTGCACTGAGGAAGCTAAAAAGAAATAAAATCCTCATGAAGCTGAAGAACTAGAGTGGGACCATGCTATTGCTTCATAATATGCAAGCTCTCTTGCATGTTAATACTGCTTCAACTAGTGCAGTCTTTTCAAAGCTGTGTACTCCTTTGTCATACCAATGTACCGAAACCCACCCATTCTATTCTCCATCATCCTTATCAAAATACACTCCTTTGTGGCAAATAACTGATCTTATAGTCCTAAATCCAAAATGCTAGCAAAGGTTTTGCAGTTTTTGTAGACTTCATGTTGAAAGGAGCTGGCAGAAACTTGAAAAAACACGATTAAGTGCCTTCCTCTGTCCTCAATGCTGAATACTGGTTCTACTGATGTTCAGTGATTCACACTGCTTGAAAAGAGACCACAGTTTAATCCAAGAATAACTTGGAGTAAAATGTCTAAATTGAAATTATAATTTGTTAACATCTCAAGTAATTCCATGAAAGAAAATAGGAAAACATAGGTTCTGTTCATCTTTTTAAGAACACATATTTTCAGATTTTAATGGGGGATTATAATAGCCTCATGTTCCCTTATGCTTTATAATGTTACAGAAAATATGAATACCCATTTCTGCATAGGCTATTTTAAAGATATTGCAATCCCTGTACAAATAAATAAACAAACTCCATTTTCAGAGAGATAAGATTTCTAAAGATATCTTTTCTTTCATGATTCCTTTTTCTTAACTCATATTCATATTGGGAGGTTGCTTCTAGTGGTCAGTCCTGTCTTACTATGCTAACTTAGGGACAGGACAGATTTGGATCCAGTGAGGTAAAACTGGTTTACTGATTAATGCTTAGGAAGAATTTTTCTTTGTGATACGGGTTAATCTATATTTAAAACCAGTTAGTTCACTGTAAAATAAGCTACATTCTGATCTATTTGAGATCCAAACTGTCACTTTGAGTAAGTAAAGAAAAGCAGATTCTACCCCAGGCAATAAGCTTCCAATCATCTGTTTCATGGTTTTGTGGAATAAATCCTGTTTTCAGTAAAAAAAACACCAAAACCTGCATGGGTTGCTTTTATTTTGTCTGTACTTTGAAACCAGAATTCTGAAATGCAAATAAAACCGCATCTGTAACTTGGGGAGTTCATTGACTACTATGTCATAGTGTGAACCCACCCAATAAATTGTAGACATCTAAAAATCTCCAAGTGTGTACAAAACTTTAAAAAATGAATTTTAAGGAATGCCTAAATTGTTAAGTTGGTCCTGATAAAAAAATATAATTTGAAATTCTTTCCAAATTCCATAATTTTCCAGTACATCAGTAAAAATTATATTTTTATATGGGGGTAAGATTCTCATCAATGTCCTCAAAAACAAAAAAAGAACCTGAGTTTGAAAAATGGAAGGCCCAGGGCATAGACAATTGAGATCTATAATGGATGATTCAGGTCTCTGAGTGGGAAGATTGCAGGCCCATCAAAGAGCTGATGTGAAGAGGCTGATACTAGACTTTTTTACTATTGTTTAGCACCTTAGTCACCATTTACATTTAGCTAGGCCTTTCCAAATACTGAAGTAGCATTGTAACTGGTCTAAGAAATTAACATGTTAAGAATTAGTACATTAATAAACTGAGATTGACAAAAAGGGAACAAGAAGAGTTAAACCACGTTCATATTAGTAATGGTAATATTGAGTCTTTTTGCATTTTGACAATTCTTAGCATAACAGTTAAACATCCTAACTGGGATTTAGTTTCCTCAATTTACCATTTTAGTATATTCTGATACTTAAGGGTATTGAAGGCATCGTGCATAGGGTGAGCATAAATGGCACAGAACCTATAGACCAGTGCTGTTGTAGCGTGGCAGCTGGAAGCCATGCAGGAGATGCTAGTTCAGTAGCTGCCTGTGTTAAGCATCTAAATCTTATTTCTCATCTGCTAAACCAGACAATTTGGTACAGTGCTGCCCAATCCTACTGTGTATGCTTCACGATAGATTGACATTGTCTGAAGGTTCTGATTTCTTGCATGAATATGAGAAAATCAATTTTCATTTAACAAGTGATTGCAAAGAGAGACTACCTGAGGAAACATCCCTGAAGATTACTTGTGTGATTTCTTGATTCGCTTTAAGTAGCACAGCACATTGTAAGAAGTGATTCAATAGGTGCTATATGCCATGTAGTTGAACTGAAGGGCACTACAGGATATTTTGTACATGTGGAAGAAAAAATAGATTTGATAATGCAAACGAGGAAGAAAGCTGGAAAAGACAAGACAGAAGTTGAGTATATAGTTTGAAGCATGTTTTTTGTGGGCATGTAATGGAAAACTATGAAGGTTGGAAACCAGTATGTCACATCAACATCAAGAATTTAAAATTATGCTAAAATTATTACACACCCATTATGCACAATGAGAACGTTCATGATACAAGTGTTAGGAGATGAAAATGTTGCACGTGTATATCCATTTTGGAACACTTCTTTTTTAAGAATACACCCAAAGTTATCTTTTAAATAATGCAAAGCAAGCTAGAATTCTTGGACTGAACAAAACAAGCAGTGAATAAAGAAAATTAAATAGGTGTTATAGTACAGGGATTTTTATAATACTTTTGAGACATTATTTTTTAAAACCATACTTGCAAATTAATTCAGAAAGGCCTGCCACATTTAAAACTGCCATTTCAACAAGGTACTGATGGAGGATCTGTGAACAGCGCATAATAACAGTTAACAAGAGTGTATCGATCTAGGTCAAGGTGGCCCAGGAAGTGACAGTTTGTGAAAGGTCTAATGTTATTTTATTAAGAATGGTTTCAAAAGCATAAAAGACATTAAGCTCTTAAGTGTTATTGAAAATCTGTGGAAGGCAGGCACATAACAGACATTTCTGTGTTCTGATATTCCCCTGGTATATTTTCATTAAGCATCTGGAATAGGGCTCCGATAGTTAGTAGCTTTATGTCTGCACACAAGTTTCTTTACGTTGGGAGCAGACCTAAAGGATAAGGTTGCCTGTTTTTCAATCTAGTTAACTCCTGCCTGTGAGACTTTGTTCTCACCTGCTCCTCCTGTTCACTTGCATATGAGCATACTAGGCTATGCAGAAAGACAATTCAGTTTACAGTTGTGGTAAAGTGATAGGTCAAAGCTTGGGCTATTCCTGTGTTTCATTAGAGATTAGCAGTCTCATTACGTGGCTGAGACAGGAGGTTGGAAGTGAACAAAACTGGCTGATCTTTGATCCAGATAAAACCAGGCAAGGGTGGGACAGTAAAATCAAACAGCAAAATATAGAAGAATAGGAACTTTTCTTTCAACTGGCAGTGCAGTTTCATGGTAGCCTAAACCAGTCTGAATCCAGACTGCCCCAGTCCCATTCTCCCACCCCACTCTGGCTGTATATGCCTGACCTCTGTTTTGGGCAGGCACTAAGTGCCGAAAAGGCATCACTTTTTGCCAGGTTAGTTTTCAGCTGCATCAGCTTCCGATTACAGTGCTGCAGATTAACCCAGAATAATGCAGATACAGAGCGGTTTAAATTATTCTAGGCCAAAACCTCTGGGGTATGTCTGCCTTTATTATGTAGTTCCAATGCCTGTTGGGCTATCAACGACTGCTGCTGGATACCTAGTTATTTTTTTCAACTAACATTGCTATGCTTCCCCATTTGCACTTACCAAAGACTTCTAACAGTTGCTTCTGAGGTGCAGACAAAGCATATTAAATACAACCCTCATATGAAATATACTGGTGTACCCTACATGAAAGGAATAAGATATTGAGAGCCCATGTCCTAAACTGTGAAAGATGCTGTACTTTTCTGGAGTGGAGATTTTAAAGGTAGCCTCTCTACTCTCTAATACACTTCCCCATTTACATTAAAGCATCTATAAGGATGTATCTATAAGGATCACGATTCTAAATTTGTATGCTGTCCCTCTGTGAATAATGTGATGACAGACTGATTTCTGGAGAAATATTTATTCCTAGATATTGGACATCTCTAGGTACAGCAAAGAAATCTGGATTTTACCTAAGACTGAAAGACATTCACTTAAGGAAATAATTTTGGTGGTTGGAAAGGAAGGAGGGTATTGCTGTGGGGAAACTCTTTTGGAGGAACATTCCTGAGACCTAGCTGGACATGTGATAATACAGCCAAAACCAGCTTGCAAGGAGCCAGTTCTGGCCAGTGAGTCATAAAAATAAAAGGGAGAGGAAGGGGGGAAAGCATGGTATCATTGAAAATTAAGTATTTAATCCCCGTGAATAGCTAAAAAGAAGTTGGCTGAGATCTGCAGGCCTTAAGTGTGTTGTAAATTTTGGAGGCCAAATGCAAATAATAATTAAGACCCTAAATCTTGTTATAGGGGCCAAACTTAGGAAGGTAGTGCATTTAGGGAGGGAAGCATGTAGGCCCAGTATGGTGTTTCCTTTAGTACCTTAGATCTATATCAACCCAGTAGAGATCAAGGAAATAAGATAAGGACATTCACAGAGGATCCACACAGCATCTAGAGTAGGTTGCCACACTACTCCACAAATCACACTACCTGCCAGGCTGGGGCATATCCCAGGTGAGGCCCCTTCATAGTCCTTTTGGAAACCCTTGTGTAGAAAGCAGTTCAAGACTGATGGGTCCAGATGGCAAAAATAAGTAAAAAGGAACCTGAGTTTGTGGCCTAGTAAGAAGGGGACTCCTCTGAGCAAGAAGGAAGCACTGAGTACTGATCCTACTGCTGCACTTTTTTTTTTTTTTTTTTTTTCTTCGGTGAATATGTGTAAGAACTGAGAGATGTACTTCTGTCCCTTGGTCATGTTTTTGTGCTGGCGTCATAGCTGTACAAGTGACTTAAGCATGGTTTGAGTATTGGTAGCACCTAGGAGTCTTCTGGTGACTCAGGCATATTTTAGGTGCTGAAACACTGATTTCAGATAGTGTTAGAGCTTATTTTTTTTGCTTCTCAAACCAAGGTATTTCTGAATAACTCTGGAACTTCTCCTCTGGCATTTATGAATCTTTGTGTCCTGTTCTGTCTGCCCCCAAAATTATTTTATTTCAATTTGCCTTCGGTGGAAGCTTGGCAACTAAAGTCTGACTAAGTTAAGGCTTAAATGGAATTTAAAAGAAGGATACCCATAAAGATTGAAAGATAATGTAAAAATCCTTGAAGAAACTAAAATGTAACTGATGATAACTCCTGTGAAAATGTAGGTAAAACACATCCTAATCCCACAGGTAGATCAAAGAACAACAAAACACATGAAGAATTATTTGTGTGGAGTTACATAAAGCATAAAAATTTGTTGCACTGTCCAAAAATGGTGGCTAATAGGCAAGACAAAGATGAAGCCAGTAACAATCCATGACTAACTCAACATTGTAAAATCATAGAGGAAGAGGGAGCATATAAGGTGACCTGCAGAGATGAAAGTATGGATAAAGTAAAATTTAGGAGAAAAAAAAATTAGCAGTTCAGTCTATTAGGCTGTGGAACAGTTTCTCAATGCTGGAAACTCCAACAATTGTTCAGTTCTAAGCTGGCTTGGAGAAAGACCTCTAAAGTACTGTGGGGATCAGTCTTGTATTGGTAGGATATGAAATAGTTTAACTGATTGGTCTTTACCAGCTCTAATGTTCTGATTATTTTTTAACCATCTTTATAAAAGCCATATTGGAATAACTCATAAGCTATATGAGGGGAAGAGTTGTGATACTCTGAGATTGCTTTGAGTCATAAGGCAGACTCAATTTTTCTCAGAGATTAGTTGTCTGCTCAGCCAGACATACACTGGTCACAGAAACTGTCATTGAATTGTGCTGTGGAGTAATATTTCATCTTCCTTTATGTGACTGAAAGAGGATGGATGGATGGATGGTAGGGTTCATTTCAGTATTACATCAGTCTCATGCATCCTGTAGCCAGAATTAGGCCTTCAGTAGAATAAGTCTATGATCACAGAAAGTTTGGACTTCTTAGCCGTAAAAAGTCAAGTCTTTAAATAGAAAGTCGAGGGTGTCTCCACTAAATTGCAGGAAACAGAATACACACTGATGTGGGAGATGTTCTTTTTAAGGCAGAATGAACTCACTTCCTATATCCTTGAAATCATTAACAATAATAAAATGACCAGCTGATTACTTTGAAATAAAGTGAGAATCAGTAGATCTCCACATAGGCCAGTATCCCTGAGGGCTTCGTCTTCTTGTTGTTCTTTTTCTTTTTCTTCCTACCTCTGTTCCTTTTTTCTCCATGAAGTCCTGAGAATCTCTTTTGAGACTGTTTTTTTTCCCTTACAGAACAATTCTTGTAATTGTTCCAGCCACAAAGGAATTATACATCCTGTGGTGTGGCAATGTCAAATATGTAAAAAGGAACAAAAAAAAAACGTTTCAGGGTTATGGGAAGACTGATACTTAGTTCTTATAACAGTAGAGGTAGTCATCTGAATCCTTTGCCCTCTAGACAGCACTTAAAGGATTTTTGTCACCCATTTGAAAGACACTTTAGGCTAGATGGGGTGAGGTTGAATGGTGGTGTTTATTATGCCTAATCATTGATATATTTTAATGAAGGATAGTGTTTTGCAGACTTTTGAGGTAAATTCTTATCTTCCATGTGAACTGAGTCATACAACTGAAGGTGCATTTAGTGGTCTAGGTGATGTGTTAAGGAATGGTACTAACTCAGGTATAGAGAATACTGTAGCTGAGAGGTGTGCAGGGCTGCTTTGGGTGAAGAGGGAGCATCCTTCTGTAACATCCTCTAGGCGTTTGACACACAGCTCTAGTATGGGAAAGATCAGGTACAAGCCAATTATATGAGTTTTTCACTTTGTCTGTGAGACTTGACACACCTGGGGCTTGGACTAGGCCATCAATTATATGATGAGATTTCTCTCTGCGGAATGTGAATTTTGAATTTAATTCATAACCAGGCACAGCCTAAGTGTCTGAGCCAAGGACATGAGCAAATGTGCCTGGCTTTACTATCCAGCTAGAGGAGTAGATGCCTATCTAGATCTCTACCAGGACATTGAATTTTCTGTCCCCAGTGGCTGTGTAGACAGGTTGGGTATCTCCAGAAGACAATTAAATCTCTTCAGGCTGTTTTTTATCCAGTGTTGATACAAAAATGCATATATTTTTCATGAAGAGAGGTCTGTATACTCTGTTCGGTTCCCTGATGAGTGTCAGCTACTAGGCTTGGACAGACTATCCTGTCTCTTCTCCATGGGATTTCAAGATTTGCTGCACAGTGGTTTAGCTTTTGGAAGAGGAGTGAGAAATAGTCTGATTCAAGATATTTGCCTGGTGATCATGGCATTTTCCTGGAATACAGGAACTGGGGATTCAATCCCCTTTGCAATAAATAGGCCTAGATACATCCTAGATGAATGGGCTAACTTCCAGACTGATATGCAAAAGATGGATGGCCCTGTTGTCATCATCCTTGGTTGAGGTACAGCAATGTCTTTCCTGACTCCTCCTGGTGGTTTAGCCAGACTTCATATTCTTGCCTGCCTAAATCTGGAGGATAGCAGAGGGGCCTATGTTTAGAAAGACAGATACCCATCTCCTCAGAATACACACTTCTAAGTATGCGTTACCAGTGAAAATTTTGAATTTCATTAAAATGTGAATTTCTTACTAACTTCAGAGCTATCTAATAAATATAAATTCTAAAAGACATGCAAATTAAAAGATTGGATTTGGCAGGTTTAGATGTTTATTACCTACCTAACTTAAGGTTTTAGGAGGCTTGCTTTATCCTTTCATATTACTTGTCAAGTGATCATTGCAGAGTTTTTTTTACTCAAGACTTTTGAAATTTTTCCATAGTAAGCTACTATTTGTGGAAGAAGAACTTGGAGCCATCAGGGCCTTTGAACCCAGGCTGTGGCATATCTCAGCTGCTGCAGGCAATCCAGAGGATCAGATTTACCCATATAACATTGGAGTAAGCATGCTCAGTGGAGGCTGGGGGAGTGATGCAAAATGCATTTGAGGGAAGCAGATTCCAAACATTTAGGTTTGATGTCTAGCTTTATTTTTATAGTCACATTTTATGTCCTTATTTTAAGTCAAATCATCCCCTGGTGCTCTCATTCCAGGAAACAGTTTGACCTGGAGGAGGACAGCTTTGCTTTCACCTCCATTTCATTTGTTGTTTGTGAAGGGAGATTAAGTGCATACCTGCACTTTTTAGGTATGGGAATCATCCTGTTTTTCAGTAGGCTGTGGTTTTTTCCTTTGTGAACTGCCTATCTTCTCTTTCTTCTCATTCCTGATGTAACTAACTCTACTGGAATCAATGGTAATACATCGAGAATAAATGTGTTTATATAACAATGCTAGATAGTAGGTCCTCTAATTACAATATAAATGCTTTGTTGAATGGCTGGTTTTCATCAGTAATCTCTTCATCCTTCTTAATAACTGATAAAGAAATATAAGACCACTGGCAGATGTTTAAAATTGTATTAGTAAGTCAAGCCAAGAGTACTTTGGTAGCATACCATGCAGCTGTTCTGCTCAAGGGAGTGTGAAAATGTCCCTACTTGCATTACTGAAATAGTCACACTGTTCTGATGGCTTGTCATATGAGTATTATGAGATCAATATATATACTTAGTAATGCAGAAATCCACTCCCATTCAATCCACTACAAGTAATATTTTATTTTTCATTTAGGAAAATCAAAAGAAAACTGGGCCAAAATATCATCTTACCGTATGTTTTGTGCCAAGCTTTTATTTGTTTTTGATTCAACATATAAAATAAAACTCTTAACTCTAACAAAAGAATAGATATGTTGTCTCTATAATGGTGAACTTGAAGGAAATAAAGGGAACTGACAAAATCACATCCTCTGCAATATAGACATTTTAATGAAACTTAGAAATGCAGGATTTTATAATGCATTTATAAGATACAAGGAAGGAGTCATGTATTTTAAATGTGCCAAATTAATGAACTTTAAAATGAAACAAAAAATTTTGGAGCATCTCCCGAAGTGTTGCAGAAGTTGCTGACAGGGCAGTCTGTATTTGAGTGTTGTTCCTATTGGAAGATACAGTACTGAGCATATTTGTCAGCTCTTAACAAAATTACTGAAGTACAGGGAATTTGCATAGACATAACACAATTTTTGAAAGGAAAACAAAAAATAGACACACACAAAACATCTGCCATATAAATGTTTATATTCATACAAACAATTCTGCCATGAAACCAAGCATTGCATAAAAATTTGGCACCATAGCTTGGAAGAGTATTGTAGCTAGGTTGTAAAAAGTGAAATATCTGCACATCAGGGTTTATATGACTTTTCAAAGAAATCTTCGTTACACTGTTACAAAGCTTAACCGAAATCACATAATCTGAATGAAAAAAAAAAAAAAAACAACAAACCCATACTTATTTGCAGTTACCAGATGTAAAAAATATTTTTTAATGTATGTTATGTACAAATTCAAGTGTGTGGTGTTTTAGTTCTAAGGTTGTCCTGTGAACTGTGGGACTAATAAAGCAGTAGTCATTATTCCCTGCAATTGTGACTGGCTTTACTTCATGTCGCACAACACCCCAAGACCCCCAGCCCTTCTCAGAACCGGCAAATGCCTCTAGTTCTCTTCTGTGTCCCCTGCCTCTCCTCCCTACTATATCCTATGCTCCTTCCCTCCCACAAAATCCCACTGATACCCTATCTGTCATTTTTGGCCTGCTGGCAGTAAGAGCAGGCTGTTTGTGCTGACCGACCATCCAGCTGCAGTCCTTCCCACATTATGAGCATCAATAAGCATTAATTTGCCATTAGTAATTTTTTTACTGTCGTGGCTTAACCCCAGATGGCAACTAAGCACCATGCAGCCGCTCACTCACTCCCCCCACAGTGGGATGGGGGAGAGAATCAGGAGAGTAAAAGTGAGAAAACTTGTGGGCTGAGATAAAGACAGTTTAATAGGTAAAGTAAAAGGCACGCACACAAGCAAAGCAAACCAAGGAATTTTTCACTACTTCCCATGGGCAGGCAGGTGTTCAGCCATCTCCCCGAAAGCAGGGCTCCAACACACATAACAGTTGCTTGGGAAGACAAACACCATCACTCCAAACGTTCCCCCTTTCCTTCTTCTTCCCCCAGCTTTATATGCTGAGCATGATGTCCTAGGGTCAGTTGGGGTCAGCTGTCCCAGCTGTGTCCCCTCCCAACTTCTTGTGCCTCCCCAGCCTACTTGCTGGCGGGGCAGTGAGAAGCAGAGAAGACCTTCATGCTGTGTAAGCACTGCTAAGCAGTAACAAAAACATCTCTATGTTATCAACACTACTTTTAGCAGAAATCCAAAACATAGCCAAATACTAGCTACTACGAAGAAAATTAACTATCCCAGCCAAAACCAGCACACCTATTGCCAACCTTTCAAACACTCAGGGACTTAGTGTTTTTTGAGATCTCTGTCAAATTTAGTTGAAATTGGTCTGCAGACTCAAAAGTTAAGTTTGAGAAGGGACTATTAAACCTCATGATCAGAAACCAGGTTAGCAGTGTTAAGTAATAAAGTTAGTGTGTTATTGTTGATGTTTTCAGACTGATTTTTATTGATCTGTTTTGTGTATATCACATGGTTTTAGTCCAAAGTTGTCACAGCTTTGCTGACAAAATGATGCACTGGAAAGATATAATGGAGCTCCCAAGAGTATTATAAATAATTCCTACTTTTTTTTTTTCTTTTTCTTTTTTTTCATTTTTAATGAGGCCTTGAACCAGGCACAGCCCTACTCACAAATCACGTACAGGTTGTGAAATTTTTGCTAGCATCAACAAGACTGAAGACATACTGTACTGTATTGACTACAGCATCAACTATGAATTCTTGGTACAAGTTCTAAATTGTCAGCATGCTGCATTAATAAAATTGCATTGAATTCTCTGTACATTAGTTCAAGCATAGTCCCCTAATTCCATATCCAGAGAGGAGACTATTCCCAAATAAACCTTCTCATAAGATGAGATTTTCTTTTCAATGATTGTTTTGTGTCTACTTACAAATGCAAAGGTAGACAATTATTATGTCAGGAATATAGACCTTTGAAACCACATACTTCTGTGCACGAGGGCATCTTCTGTAGACCTGAGAGTCTCAGGAGTTAACCAGCCTCTGCTTTCTCCACATCTGGGTCTGGTCTATGCTGTGGTCCAGCCTTAGAAGACTTGCCCCTTCCACGTGGCCAGTGCTTCCAGGGCAGCCAGCAAGTGAAGCATAAGTGATCATGGGCTTTGCATGACTTTTTCTCAGCAGTGTGGGAGCATTTTCCAGGCATGTCATGTGTGAATGAGACAATAATGTAGCAATTACTGAGATTTTTTTTCCTTTGTTTTTAACTTTTCCATGAGAGCAGGACTGAAACCCCATTCTTACCTTATTTGCTGATGGTGATGGTGTTTCCTGAGTCTTACGAGACATGGAAAAGCAGAATTTATTGAGCTTGGTTCAGTAATAATCTGTTGACCAGCACTAAGTATATATATATCTCATCATATTGCACTGTTTTATACTAACTGTACTGCATAATATAAGAAAAATCTAGGGTTTTCACTGCTACTATACAATGGCAGCAGTAACTGTATTGCAGTGAGGGCTTTGGTAATCTTTGATGTTCTCTTCATACTATTACTTCTTTATGTTCTGGTAAAGATTTCCAGGTGCTGGTTTTGTTGGGTTTTTTTCTTCATTGTATGTGTAAAAAAGGTCTGTCGATGAATAATCAAACACTTTACAAGACCTTTAACCTTTTCAGTAAATGAACAACATCCATAAAAATAAAACTGAGTTCTGTAAAAGCCCATAAGATACAGATTATATTGCTCACATGTTATTTCGAAGTGGTTTATTCTTAAGTGGCCTAATATCAGTCCAGAAAGAAACTAATAGGTTGTATTTCTTAATTCTCTGTTACTGTCTTTGTGTACCATGAATTCTCAAACAATACCTCCTTTAAAAATGGTATTCCATCAGGAGCCAGTAAAGAGAAAAAGATGAAAGAGTAAGATAACTGCAGCAAAGATTATTGACCCCCTAAAATAGGGCTTATGTCTGTGTTTGTAGTTTATAGTATATGTTTCAGTAGAATATTTTGGTCCAGCTGTGCCTCTTAGCTCCAGGAATCTTCCCATAGCTCTTATGGTATAATTGCCACCATGAAATGATATACTTTCCTGCACCTGATCCCTAGAGGGGACTCCATGGTGCATCTGACAGGAGTAGGAACTGGACTGAGGGTTTGGAAAGGGGCAAGTAAGCTGACTTACTTGACTTGGTCACAGGAGCAGTTTGATCTTTCTAGGGGAAATGATTTCTCTTTTACAGTCCTGTGGAAACAAGCCCTCTCAAATTAGTATGAACATGAAGAATGCAGAACGCACAAGAAATACATAACCAATATGAGAAGTCCAGCAGCTATAGTTCCTTTCATAAAAAAGGTATTTTTGCTGCTTTCTTGGCTCTGGTGAAGCTATCCTTCTCTTGCCTAGTGGTGGACAGCAGCCTGCTGTTAGCAATAGAGATTGTACTGCTGTTAACATTTTTGGATGTAAAAATTTCATAGTAATGCATAATAGAGATAAAGGGCCCATCATTATCATCATCGTAGTAACAGTGCTTGTTAAAATAGGAGAGAAGGATGTATCGTATATGCCATTGGTAATACACTGTAATAAAGGCAAATAAGCAAGAGTTTGAAGAGCCTAGGACTACGTCTCACATTAATTTATGTGAGTAATAATACATTCACATTAAAGTTAGGTTTTGCGTACATTTCACTTTTGTCCTTGGAAAAGTATCTGATGTATCTGAAACATGATTTTAAAACTTGTCTTCTAGAGAGGAAGCCCTGAGTTACAAAGGATAAGTAGTCAAAAAGAACTTATTTTTGGCCAATAATAAGCTGGTTTTCAGACTGATCTGAGGATTAGATATTTACTTTGTAGATAGCTATAATGTATAGTAATAGTTCTTCACCTGGGAAGTGTATGTGATAAGGTTTGGGATCCCACACCTGGTAGGGTGTGGAATATACACATGGAAAGAGGAGGCGATGGCTGGAACAGAGATGATGGCAGGGGAGGGGACATGTTGAGATGGTTTCATCTGAGTGGAAGAGCAGGACGGGCAGACAGGGCAACAGAGAGAAAAATCAGTATCTGCTCAACACGCAGTCCAGTGGCTGCCACTGCAATGCTGACAGCTGCAGCGGCCCAGGGGAAATTGGTTTGGTACAAAGAGTCTCTGGTCTTTTTAGTTTCAAAACTAGCTTGCAAAGGTTAGGAGCTGAACGTCTTAGTGATTTAGCTGCAGATTCCTGAATCTGAGTGCTCATTTTTGGTACAGCGGCTTTGTTGGTTTGGGAAGCTTGCAAATGCATAACTTCTTGCATTCAAGTATTCTGAAATACGAACAGAAATTTCCCTAGCTCTTTGTGAAGCAGAGGGATGTCTGGAGCAAAGGATGTGGACATGGGAAAAAACAAAGAGGCAAAAAACCTTGTGGGTTATAGGTTGCCGCCACAGTAGGTCTATGTAGATAAAGAACTGCAAATTAAAGAGCTTGTCAACAGTTATTTGTCTGTAGGAGTTTGCAGAGCAGGCTGGTTTTTAAAAACTTAACATTTTGTTGGATGAACCTCTGTGGACCTGAAGTGGATCTGGATTGTCTGTTTTAAAAAACTTCAGGTGGACATACTGTAATTTCAGAACACTAGGTCCTGGGCTAACAGATTACTTGAACTGCTCAGCATCATAGTCCCATCTTCTCCCTTTTAATGTTCTATGCTAACAAACTGTAATGACACTCATTGTCTTCTCATTAAATCCCAAATGGAAGAAATACACTCTTTTATTTATTGTACCAAATGAAGGAAAAAAAAAGTCTGCTTTCATCTTCATGATGTGAAAGATGTTGGGGGATTTTATATCACTACAGATGTTGGCAGATTTACGCCATGTAAATTGGGTATGTTAATGATGTTCCAAAATGTTCTAATCAGTGTTTATTCTGTCATATTTTATTTATAGTTGTGTTTTAAAATGTATGTGTGTGTGATACAGGAAACTTGAAAATCATAACAAAGCAGCCAGATTGAAATACAGGTTTCAAGTTAACTACAGAGATATGTATTTTAATTACAATAGTTGGTAAACATGTATTATGAATACTCAGAGGAGTCTTCCTAATTTGTTTAGCAAAGTAGTGTTTTAAAATATTTCTTCTGCAATTATAACAGAAGTCCTTTTCAGCATAAACTGGACAGTGTGCTTGCTGATGATCCAGGAAAAAATGCATTCACATGCTTTAAAAATACCTGAGAATTAAGATTTACAATTTGTTATTCAAACTTCTAAGCTGAGCTCTTGGAAACTTTTCAATATGTTTCAGGCTGTGAACATACAGTTTTATACATGTGTTGTAAGGAATATGGATGATAGCCATTAGGTTGCTACCTAGAAGTTAAACACTGCATTTTCCATTGCTTTCCAGATTGTGGCTGACCATAAAAATTTTTGCAGGTTTTCTGGGGAATTAGGTGGAATTTAGGTTAGGCACAATAGATCATAGAGAAGCTTAGGCAGAAGAAAGACAGGATTCTCCCCAGAACACATGCTTCCCTGTGTATCGGTATCAATGCACACACATTGATATTTAATATAACAACACAGGGAAAGTTGAGATCAAACTGAGAAATGGGTAGAGAGTATAAGTGCTTTCAGAACTAGGTAAAGGTAGATATTAGATGATGTAAAAATGCTGTCTTGATGTAAGGTATCTAAATATTACTTTAGGCATAATTTAATTTAGCCTAGTACTAATGTGATTGTAGTGATTGTTTGAAAGAGAAATAATTCAGTCTGTATTCTGAGTATTATTGCACAGCTATACTTTTGGATCTCTTCCATAGGCATTGCGTCACAGTAAGCCCAAGTGACACAGAATTCATATACTGAGCTTGCTAGTAAGTTGTTTATGTCATCGTGAAATTGTTTTTTGAAAAAGAAGCAATCACTGAAGACTGCAGCATTGTTCAGCATTTGTGTACTTAGCTCTCACGCAGAAGTACAGGGTATATTTTTGGTGATATTTGAAAGCCAAAAAGACAGAATCTCTTGCTTTTTATTTAATAGGCAAGTATGCTACACGTTACAGAACAGCTTGAATTGTATTCTGTTTTGTGCAAAAGAAAATATTTTCAGTTTGCCTCTTCACATATGCTGTTCTGTTGGGTTTTTTGGTGGGTTTTGATTTTGTTTTGTTTTTTCTTTCTTTTTAATCTTTATCAAGTGATTGTTTTAATTATTTGCTTAAAGATTGTCTACATAACTGTCATTGATTTATGTTTTTTTAATGTACAAATTAATTTACTGAATGTTAATGTACTGAATGTGTTCAGGTCACTGAGTGATAACACTGAGTGATTTATGGTGCAGACCCTAGAGATGAGTTTTATGTAGTCCATGTATTAAACCATGATCCCACTGAAATCAATGGAAGTCTTCCTTTTCACTTCCGTGAAGTCAGAACTTCACCTCAGTTTGAAAAGCCGCAAAATCCACATGGTGTCATGGGGCATTTTTGTCTGAGAGGCAACTGAATGTATGATATTAAAATTAGATATATCAACAAGGGTATTCGAGGAGCAAAACTAATGGGGAGATGCATTTGCTGAAACCTAAATGCAGTCCCAGAGAACAGACTAAAGCAGGAACTGGCAGAACTGAACAAGCTATTGAAAAGCCTGACTGTATATGATAAAAGTTATAGACATCTTTGGATCTCTCTTGAGCTAACACTACAGGCACTTGCTCAGCAGACAACCTCTGCAGACAGTGATTTTGATAATATTTCAAAGGTAATATTTGTGCAAGGATGAACTGTTCTGGAACAATTTCTCAAGTGAATGAGAGACAAACAATTTTCTCTGGTGATCAGACCATTTGTTTCCACTGTTTTGTTTCAAACAAAATTATTTTTCTAATCAACTAATGAAGAATACTATATTATTTTGAACTTTTTGGCAGTCCACTTTATTTTTCATTTTTGCCAGTCTGGACTTCTTTAGTTACATCAAAAGATGGCTTTGGACTTTTTTAATTAAGGGTTTTCATTATAATCATCATTCTTCTTAACAGTAGTGAAGGGTAAATACAAATAAATACCTCTAATAAGGCTCTTTGTTTTTCTTCTGTATACCAAACAGATTCCTATCCTGTAGTAATTACTACTGTACTACTGTTCCACAGCTATCTTCTGTATAACAGGAAATGAAAAATCACACTTCATATTGTGGGAAAGTGGCTTTAAGAACACTTGAGAGAGAACATGAAAATATTAACAGATCCAGGCTAATCACGTAAGAAGCACATGATCTCAGTGCTTTCCCTAGAATTCCAGACAATTTTGTTTGATCATGTCACCTTTTAAGCTGTATTCGAGTACTTGATTACCTAGGAAAGAACAGTAATGTCTAGAGATTTCATTCATGGTTTCTGATTTTCGCAAATTGAGGCTGGCTGTCCCTACCTTAACATGTAACTGTGTCCATGTGCCCAGGCACTGACCCAAGCCAGTAACAGCATGGAGTTTTGTTAGGACCTAGAATTATATGCAATATTCTTTGATTCTTTGATTAATCTTCTGCTTGAGAATAAGTGAACTTTATAGGGGTGTTGATAACTACACTTTCTAGCAAATAGACAAATACCAAGTTCCAATTTTCTTATTTTCATTTCCAGTGGCCATTATTGTGTTTGGTATGTTTTACTACTCCATTGGCCAACTCAGTCCTCCACTGCAAGCAGAAATATCAAATAAGTAATGAACTGAAGTCTGCAAAATTTAAACTGCAGTCTTGTACATGAGAACAAAAACTTGGGTGTTTGTACTTCACAACTGTAAGTTTGAAAACCCCAAAACTTATTTTCCTTGTAATGCGACTGAATTTACACAGTAACAATAGAGAGAAATCATTTTCTTACACACTTTGGATACCTTTATTTCTGTATATCAGACAGGAGTTTCACTGCAGGTTTTGAACTTGACTAAGATATCACAATTGCAAAGACAGTGTAAGTGTTTAAAGCACAGCATTTTATTACTGCAGAGCACAGAATTTGAGGAATTGATCATTTTTCTTCTCTCCCCCTTGTGGTTCAGCTTTTGGCAGGTCGGCTGGCTGCATACAGAGACTGATTGATCTCTCACCGCGTGGAAATGGCAGGTGCTTGTTAGGCCCCCAGTGGGACTTACTTCAGTCTGCAGTGATTTCTCTTTCTTCATACAGTATTGTTAATAGGCTCCATCATTTGGTCTCTCAGTCTTTAACCAGCAAACAAAATTGAACCTGTTATATATATCCAGCATTCTATGTTTTAATTATGGTGCTTTAGTGCACAATCACAGACACCTAGAGTTTAAAAGTGAATGAGTGCCTGCCAAAGGATAGAAGATTTTGTTGTTCAAATTACCTGTAATCCACATCCTACTGTACTTAAACAAAGATAAAGCCTGAATAGACAGGATTCTAACTCAAAATATTGCCTTCCCAAATGATGAAATTACAATGGATGCTATTCTTTAAAGAACTGTGGACTCATGAATAAAGAAATAGACTTCTTGCAAAACCAGAAATGAATCTTCATTGAGGAGGTTTTGCAAAAATGTGTTTAAATCACGGATCTGTTCATTAAACAGAGGTTTATAATGCTGATCTTTTTCACTTAAGGTATTGGTGTATTAGCCTTGTATTTTCTCTGAATCATTCACTGAATTAATTTACCCTCTAATATTGGAACCAGTAGTTATCAGTTAAGTTGTCTATAGATTATTAGTTTGGAAAAGACTATCATGTTGTTAAACGATGCTCTAAAAAGCAACTTTTAGGAAAACTTACAAAACTTTTTTAAAAAAGTGACACTCAGTAGTAATACCAGATAAATGCTTCTAATAGTCTTTGGTTAGAAGATTTCACTACACTCTTAGGGCAAACTTCTCTATTGTCAGTCATGGGATCTTATTTTACCTTTGTTTGCTGGATGGGAAAGTGCAAGATAAAAACAATAGATCTTTACAGGCTGTGACTGAGTCACTTCTCCATTAATCTTTTCCTTTGATAAGATATGTTGGACTCTGAATTGCTCAGAAGGTCTGTTTTCATACCTTTAATTATTTTCTCAAATATCCTCTGAAACCCCTCCAGTTTATCTTAGATGACAGTTTTAGCAGAACTGAACAGACTGTTCCAAAATTGGTTATATCTTGGACAGCAGTGCTCTACTGACTCAGTAGTGATGGTCCTCCCTTTATAGGCACATTAGATAAGTCTCTTAAAGGAAGGTTATGTTCAGCCCAGTCACAGTCCCACAGTACAGAGTTATTTTAGCCCAGAATTCACTATGAGATACTGTAAGAATGCCATTCATTCTTTGTTCATGTAGATATAATCTTATTTTTGGCCATACTAATATTCTTTTTTTTTTTTCCTATTTTTTTTTCCTATTCACAGTTTACCAAGCAATCAGTTGTTCTGTAGCAGGGATCAGACGTGCTCATTTACCTGCTCACATTATTTGTGTTACTGTATATTTTAGTGGAGAAGATGTGGGGTGTTAATTGTATTGCAAGTTACTTATGTATACGTCAAAAATCATACAGCCAAGAAGTGACCTATTTGTAAGAGAAAAAAGTTAAGGTTTCCCAAAGCACAGTCTGTAAAGGCGCTCCATTTATATTTGCAATTTGATAGGCAGCCAGCTAGCTAGTTTTAATAAGGTGGTTTGGTTTTTTTAACCTTTATTACATTTTAAAATCCAGATGTCTTTCAAGCAAGCACAATTTCCAAACTGAAGGTTATCACCATTTTGATTGAATCGGGAATTCCCTTGCATGCACAGAGAAAATGTAAATGCTATGAAATAAAAGTTTGTGTATAATGTATCTTCCTTTATGATTTTCTGGTTTAACAGTAGGCTGGGTAGAAACACAGTTAAGTGGGGCTTTCTGTTCATACTACATTAAAAATCTCATGTCTTCTACTTTTTAGAAGCTGGTGGGAGAAACTTCTTCCTCTGCAAAATTAAAAATCATACTATGACTTTTAGTAAGTAAGAATGTGAGAGAACAATTACAATTGAATGCTGGCTGCTAGTAATTTCTCCATGAGGTTGTCAGATATCACTGATTTGTATAAAAGCTTTGCATTGCCTCATATAACTAGTGGGAAGATTCTAGTTCTACAAGTTGATTCTTTACTAAAATTCTAGGTTTAGATTTTCTTATTTTTTATTTAAAGAACAGATTTGTAGACCTCTACATTAAAACTGGTAAGGTAGTTAAGATTTAGCTTTGCTGTTGGAGTATCTCGTGCCTTCAGCATATTTTTACAACTTAACAAACACTGCTTTCTTTTGTGGAAAGGAATAGAAAAACTCAAGAGTGTTAGTCTGTAAGAGAGATTTTCTACGTGCTTAAAATGTTGCAGTAAGTGTAGGAAAAAACCTGTGCAAAATCCTTGAGGACTGCTTAGGGAGTCTTGACAGTCCTACACCTGTCCATCCTGATTTTATTACAGGACAGTCTATTCCTTTAGATAGCTACCCATTACTATGAGAAAGGCAATAAAAGACATAAGTTAATCTACCAAATCAAAAGTTAGACTGTGTGAAGTATTTAGCTTGCAGTTAAGATAGAAGGAATTGAAAGACCTCATCAATGGGGCTCAACATTTCACTTTCGCAAAGAGGTATGAACAGGAGGAAGTATTTCCTTCACCCTACTAAAAGCATTTACCATCAAATTATGACATTTGCAAGGTTAGCCTGTCTATGTAGACTCTCAGATTTATGCCAATGAAGGACAGAGTCACAAACAATGTTACCGTTATTTCTATCCACTTATGTGCATGGAACTGCTGTATTGGATTTCTACACTCATGAAACAGAAATTCATCATTCTGTTCCTTGACCCAAAATATCCAGAATAACAGCCACTCCTGCCATCATTTAAGTACAAAGTACATTCGATTTTTCCTTTTTCTTGCGGAGTTAGTTATATTTAGAATGTTACTACAAATTTGTAAATGTGTCATACTGAATTAAAACACAGACTTTCAAAAGCATGCAGAAAGATTGACAGATTTTAAAGAGACAGACATCTCAGACCATGCCACACAGCATTACAAATCCTACTACGCCAAATGTGAGGTTTTGTCTTGTTTTAATTCATGCTACTGCCCATGGGAACTGGCCTAAATGAGGGCTAAGTAAAAATGAAGTAATTTCCTAGGAATCTGATCCTTGTTTCATTAGTTAAAATCAAATGAATGAGCCTGGATTCTCTTTCTAATTATTTGTGTCATTTTTAAGGTACCTGAGTTGTACTCTCCAGAGTTATGCTGCTAGTGGGATTTCTGTGTGCCAGATTGGTGACTCCACAGTATCTTAAATTCCTAGAACAAAAATTGCATTAAAAAGGGAACAGAATGAACTCTGTTCAGGATAATGTGGAGACACTTTTCCTGAATTCTCAAAAATTTCCTGTCTTATCTTAGTTATTTCTGCTTAACTGGCCTCAACTGCATTTCAAATACAAACCTAGTATTGACAAAGTAAAAGAAATATCATGCTTGTCATTTAATAACAGATCATTTAAGAAGTAATACATTAGTGTTCTCAAGCCAGACATGCTGCTGTAGCAAAAAAAACAAAAAACAAAACAAAACAAAAAACCCCAAAACACATTAAAAAACCCTGGATTATACAACTGGGTCAATCTCCAGTGACCTTACACTGTGTTATGGCATCAAGTTAGTTTTCTCACTTTTAGCAAATGGAATAAAGGATAGTATTTTTACCTTTCATTTCCAAGTTGTTGTTGAGGCTCTTTTTTAATGTTTTGTATTCCTGTTCCTTGAATCAACAAAGATTATATGAATTTGTTAATTGCATTCTTTATTTAGATAAAAATGTAAGTTTTGAGAATTA
>VYZV01043312.1:30230-41604 GCA_013401275.1 Pandion haliaetus | reverse complement strand
CATTTTGTTAAAATAGAAAACATCGCCACTACATTCCCAAAGGCTACTTACAGTAATTATACAACATTACTACCAATTTTCCATAAAACAGTATTTCTTGCAATCATTTAAAATGCATAAATGGTAAATAATTGAGATAAATGAAGACATAGATAACTCTTCACTCACAAGCAGACTTTTTAAATACAAGCCCTTTAATTTTATGCTAGACAAGGCAATGCACATGAAGTGCTTAGCTCAGTAAATAAAGAGGGATGATCTTCTACAGGAAAGTAAATCTTGCTTGAAGGTATAATCAGTACTGTACTGTAAGTGCAAATCCAGCTTATGTACAGCAATATAGGAATCAAGTCAGCTCACTGGTGCCTTCATATTCCAGACCATTTTCAGCGACAAAAGGCACTGCACTTAATTTTAGCCTCCTAATCTTTTGAGTCTACCTCAGAAATGACAGATATGTTCCCATTTTAACAAAATGCGCAAGCTATCAGACAGTTAAGTGTACTTAACGTGCTGCACTGTATGAAGTGCCAATAGGACACATCTGTATAGTAGAACACATATTCTTTGCACTACTGAGAATTTATTTTGATTTCACCTGAGGCAGCAGGATTTTATTCTGGCAAAATTAGAATGCAAAGTCACTTGATTTTCATCCCCTTTGAGCAATGTGCCATCAGGAATTGTTAATGGTATTCATTTTAAAGCTGAAGAGTGATACTGAGTACTTCATGTCTAACACCGGGAGTGCTTTCACAAAGAAGAAACAAAAGATGTGATTCCAGTCTCATTTCTAGAAAGTTAATTCAGTCATCACCACTGAAATTAACAGAACCAACGAAATTTTAAAACTTTTGAAAGGACCTTTGATAGTTAATGGAATTTATTGTTTAAAGTTTAATTCCTGATAAAATAGTTTTATCTACCTACTTACACTGTTTTTGTTATAATATGTATACATAGACTACAGAAAAAGCCTGAAGTATATGCCTCTTATGTGAACATGAGTCACCATTAAAAGATCAAGATTTGCCAACACTTCTAAATACAGCAGCATACCATAATTACTTTTCTATTCTAGGTGTAGAATTGGGTTGTAACTGTTGGCAAATGCAGATTTTTTAATGGTGCCTGCTTTAAGTAACAGCCTTTCAATTATATGCACTAGCAAAAAGCTGCTGATATGCTGTTCTAGCAACCCAGGTATAAAAGAGCATTTTGAAATGCCACATGAAATACAATAGTGGTGAATAATAAGCTACAAAATATGCTTAAGGAATCACTTTACTATTGTTAACGTGTACAAATTATACAGGAAGAGCTGAGGGCTGGCATCTGTTTTTTAGCTCACTTCTGTGCACTGCAAGCTTGTATTGTTGTTTGCCTACAGCTATTTTTGCACTTATTAAGAATCAGTCAATCACACAGCTCCTAAACAAAAGGAAATTATTTGGTAGCTGCATATACTTTCATGGCTCTGCAAATGTCCAAATTATGGTTTTCATATGCAAGGTGGAAAAAAATTGAACTTCCTGCATTTCTCCTAATTACATGTATTATTTTTTTTAATCTAACTACACACCATTAATAACTCTTTGTAACTTCACAGTTTGACTCATGAGAAAGACAAGGTTTGGTGTTAGATAATCAACTCCATTTCTTATTTAAAAATACTTAGAATTATATCTAGATTTTCTTTATCAATATTCATCCAGCAATATGTTCTCTCAGCTACAGACTGATGTAAATTGTTTCCAAGACATCTATCCTGGCTCCACTGAATTTCCGGTTTTGCATTTGTTTTTATTCCTGAATAGAGCAGACTCAAGAGGTTAGGAGGTGCCACACATTTTCAGTATTTTTCATTTGGAAATTTTTTTTGAGAACACTATTACATGAGTGTTCAGTCATAGATTTTCAGGCTTTTTGTTTTCTGGTAAGATCGCCAAGCCATGCAGTTATCCATATGCAATGCATGGCTACATACTGACTCAGATCTTCATTCAACTCTGTAAACTGGAAGCTGAACAAACCTCATATGTAAGATGTTTCTTATTTCTTGAAATTATACTGTCCCAGTACTGATTCTTTAAAAAAATCTGTTTAGGTTGAACCCAAACCAGGCCCAAACACCCTTATAGTGGGAAGGGCAAAAGAAGTAGATTAGCATTTTGAATTCTCAGTGCTGTTGGCTTACAGTACAATTCCAGTTCCACATATTCCTGGACTTCAACATCAGGACTTCTCTGCTTGGTCCCCGGCTTAACTAGAGTCATGGAGAAGGCTCCTTGAGAGCTGATACATCAGGAAGGACTGATACTATGATTTGGAAAGCTCCTTGAGCTGCCGTTCAACGTGACAATTTCTTTCTAAACGTTCTGGGTTTTGTTTTCAAATGTGAATGAGGAAGAAGTGCAATTCTGAAATCAGCATGGTTAAATTGCCTAATTAAATATGATAAGAGGTTTTAGTTTTCAGTTGTTGACTAGACTCCTGTAGAGTGATAAAGGCACGGTTTAATTGCACATTAGGCGAGTTGTGGATGAAAAAGACAGACAGGGAACAGGACTCATTGAAGTGTAGATATCAAGACTCCCATTTAGATTCTGCGGAGAGAAGCAGACCCTAGCAGGGAGTGATTTCTCTCATCCTTAAAGTGTCTACTGTATATGGGTAAATTAATAGTTTTCTACAAGTTTTTGGCTGTAAAGAGAGCCTGAGTGTGACTATGTGAGGATAGAAATATAGTATAAGTAAGGTGAAGTCTAACTTTAGTTAAAATATAATAGAATATATCATGTAGAAGGCACCCATATTCCTTCCAAAAAAATCTTAGATGAAAAAATGAGTATATATAAAGTGCAGCACAGGTATATTGTTGTAGTTTAGGCCCAGCCAGCAACAAAGAACCACGCAGCCACTCGCTCACTCCTTCCCCCCCGGTGGGATGGGGAGGAGAAAATATAAAGAAAAGCTCATGGGTCAAGAAAAGGACAGGGAGAGATCACTCACCAACTATGGTCACGGGCAAAAAACAGACTTGATTTGGGGAAAAAAAGCCAAAATCAATTTAATTTGTTACCAATCAGATTAGAGCAGGATAATGAGAAGTAAACCCAAATCTTAAAAACATCTTGCCCCCACCCCTCCCTTCTTCCTAGGCTTAACTTTAATCCTGATTTTCTGTCTCTCCTCCCACCAGCGGCACAGGGGGACGGGGAATGGGGGTTGTGGTCAGTTCATCACACGTTGTCTCTTCTGCTCCTTCCTCCTCAAGGGGAGGACTCCTCACTCTCTTCCCCTGCTCCAGTGTGGGGTCCCTCCCATGGGAGACAGTCCTTCACGAACTTCTCCAGTGTGGGACCTTTCCATGGGCTACAGTCCTTCAGGCGCAGACTGCCCCAGCACAGGCTTTCCCATGGAGTCATGGCCATCTTCAGGGGCATCCACCAGCTCTGGCGTGGGCTCCTTCACAGGCTGCAGGTGGGCATCTGCTCCCCCGCTCACCTCCATGGGCTGCAGGGGGACAGCCTGCTGTCTCACCACGGGCTGCAGGGCCATCAGCCTCCTCAGGTGCCCCTCCTCCCCCTCCTTCTTCACTGACCTCGGTATCTGCAGAGGTTTTTCTCTCACATTCCAATCCCACTACTCACTGCAGATTCCCCTTCTTAAATATGTTCTCCCAGAGGCACTACCGCCATCACTGATGCACTCAGCCTTGGCCAGAGGCAGGTCTGAATTGCAGCCATGGAAGCTTCTAGCATCTTCTCACAGCTGCTGTAGCCCCTCCCCCAAAACCAAAACCCCACCACAGAAACCCAGTACATATATTTAGTCTACAATGCACAGAGTCTGCATAGGCAAACAGTGCACAGGATAAATATGACATCCCTGAATGACATGGCTTGATGGAGAAGGAGAACATGTCCCCAGAAGTGACAGCCTTAGTGAAGAATGACATGACTGTTGTGTAGTTCCTGCACTTTTTTTATTTCTGAACAAGAAATCTAATAAAAATAAATCTAAAAAAAGGGTTTTTTAATTATATCAATATCCAGGTCTTAGAAAGTTTAACTGAATTTCACTGTCTTTAATGATTCTAATGCTGATGAGCACAAGGATGAAATAACTGATCCCAATTTGTGAAGAATTAGAGATAATATGTCAATTACTTTAAAGAAAAACAAAACCTCCCTCAGTTTCTCACGACATATTTTCAAATAAATTGAAACATTTTCTTGACTGTGATTAAAACAGGACATCATTCCTTGGCCCTCACTAAGAATAAACTGTGCTGATTGCAAAGCAGGCATTCTGCTTTTCTGGTAGAGTAACAAAGAGGAATTTGGTGAAGCCTTAACAGTAGTTTTGGCAAGAAAAAAATACTATTAATTCACTTAGACTTTCCTATGTATTATTATATTGTCATTTCTTACGGACTTAAATAAACCAAATCACAGTCTGATTTAAACTGAAGGCACTGGGCGAACAGAACAATGATGCAGAAGGTGGCTGTTGGTTGCAGAATATACAGACTGAAAACCAAGAACAATTTTTTTTTCTGTCTCTGAGATGATGATCTCAAATGTTCTTTACAAGAATAATAGCTAAAACCGGTTCATACAGAAGCGTGAATTTTACATGGAGTTACCCTTTAAATGATTACTTGTTAACAGGCTGTCGGATGGAAAGCTATAGTGGAATTAGGTAGATGTGGATAAACTATATACATGATAATTGCAGACACCAATAGAAGGTTAGAAATAAAAGTTAATCAAACCTTCCTGCTCACGTTCTTACAATTTTTGCATTTTTCAGTGGCAGCTTTGGTTTAGAGGAAAGCTCACAGCAGAGAAATGGTTCTGAGATAAAGTGCTGAATTAAGAAAAGCTGTGTTAGTCAGGGGGAAGGACAGCCCTTGTAGAAAGCTGTAGGTTTCCAGATACAAGTCAAAGGTGTTTTGTTATTGATGCTTCAATATCTAGTCCAAACAAAGACAAAGGGATGTTGGAAAAAGAGTTGCTATTTTGAAGTAACAGCAGCATTTACTGCCTATGGCACTGTGACTGCTGTGGGTGTGGGTGCTAGATGGGCAGCCTCAGGATGCAACTGGCCCTCACGCTGCAGTGTGCTTGCTAATCAGCAATGAAAGGGCAAACCCTAATCTGACTCTAGATTGGTCCTACCACTCTGTTTTGGTCCAAGTAAAATGATGTACTGTCCTGTGCTCCCATCAAAGGAGCATAGCAATAGTTGATATCAACAGTCTTTCTCTGTGGCACCAAATTATGTTCCTATGATTTAAAAAATAAAAAGGAAACAAGTAATGTAAAAATACACTTAACTGATCAGTGCTGTTAGGTGGAAACAATGACACGCAAGTGCTTACATGGATTGCTTAATGACAGGTTTGTAAGGAAAATATTGTAGAGTTCACACCTATGAAGGAAGCAAGCATGTATCATAGGAGAAAGTAATTTAGTGAAAATGTTAATGGTAATTTTTAAAAAGAATTGCAGTGTCTTGAAATCAAGGAGGAGGTTGAGGGCCTTTTGGAAACACCTGCACAACCCAGGTCTTACATGCCTAAATGCTTTTTAAGTTGAAATGTAAACCAGGGATGTTTGTGTTTGGTTTTGGGTTTTGTTTTGGGTTTGTTTTGGGGTTTTTTGGGTGGTGGGGGTTGGTTTTGGTTATTTTAAATAGGAGAATGCAGGATATGGTTTAGCAGGAATATTGTTGAATATCCAGTAAGATCCTCAAACCCTGTTCTTTTTTTCTAGTTAGGGTTTGGTGGGTTTGGGTTTTTTTCCTTAGAGATTTAAATTTTTTAAGTGTAAAGTCCTTTTTCAAGTCGCTTCCAAAAAAATTTAAGGCCTCATTCAAATTCTGTAATACACTGTGACATTTATTGCATTGTCTACTTTGTCCTTCATTATTATTCTACCAAGGACAGTAAAAATACAAAAACAAATGCACAACCCTTCTGCATCACTGCGATAATTAACCCCAGCAAAGTGACTCCTAAGAATGCCTTATTATGCCAGAGGCCATTTGGTTCCCAGCAGCCTTAAAAATCTAAGAAGAGAAGGTGACAAAAAGGTGGAGGAAAACATGCATGACTTACAATGATTGGTCTATCTCAACAGTCTGGTTTTGGCATTATATAGTGTATATTGCACAAGCTGACCTCTTTTCAAAGGGAGTTCACAACTCTGGAGAGGGCATGCCAGAGGGGGAACTCTGTCATTTTTTGAAAGGGTTATTGAAGGCCACTGGCTGAGTAGATGGAAAAATGAATGAGAATTCAGAACCTGGCCTAATGGAATGATCTGTGTAACAATTACTCTTATGACAAAGTTTTGGGGAACAAGAGCTCCAGAAGGAGGCTAACGTAATAGGATTCCATCGTAAAAGCCTACCTTGAAACAGTACTTCTTTTGATGAGTAGTGCAGGATTTGTCACTTTAGAGGGAAGTATTTACAGGAACTACGGGGTGCAAGAACAGTTTGTTGTTCTTTTTTTCTTTTGCTTATAAATTTCCACTTAGCCCAGTTGTTCCTTTAACTAACACAGCTATATCTTTATTATTCAATTATTCGAAAAGACCCTATAATTCACACAATTTTGTAACAGAATCCATACTTTAATTACAAGTGAGTTTCATGTTATGATTTTATGTACAATCTGTCATTGGACTTGAAACTGCCAATGGCAACACAAACATTGTTCAATGACTCATGCATATGATAAGAACAACCATTTTTTCTGCATTTTCTCCATATAAAAAATCTAAATTTACTAACTTCAGTTCTGTTCTGTCTTTGCTGAAAGCTGTCATTACATGAACTCTTAAAATGGCTGAAAGGATCATGGAAAAAAGTAGTTTGTATGAAGCAAACTTTGAAATCAAGCCTAATATATGTGGCGTGTGTGAAAAAATCAAGGCAGATTAAAGCTAGTGAATTTGACTGGATGTATGAATAGTGAATGTTTACCACATAGGATTTATAAAATATTTCAGCCATAACTTTAAAATATTGTGACTAAAAGTAAAACTTTTTGAGACAGTGGATAAGTTAACTAAAGACTAAAATAAGACAGCAAATAAAAGACATGCCTTAGAAAGGTGGAAAGTTGCTACTTGGCGACCGGGGATCAAAGAAGAGCTGAGCACCATCACAACCATATTCAGCAGAGATTTAGTAACCGCATTCTCTTGAGATTAGAAAAGGCATTAAGAATGAATTTTTGTGAAGCAAGCAAACATATTCAGCGTAAAGAAAACATCAAATTCTCTCCTGTCTGTGGCCACGCATGTGGAGAGAGACGTGTCCCCTTCTCTCAGACATTACTTGGTAGAATAGAGGGATGAACTGCGCTTTGAAGCAGTTTCACTCTTCCAGTTTATTGTAGGGATGACTTAAAGGACTGGATTAATTGACTTCTTGATGGCTATAATGAGTTGAAGTATCAATCTTGTGAAGTTCAACAAAGGAAAATGCAGAGTTTTGCAGCCAAGGAGAAATAGCCCCATACCCCAGTAAAGGATGGGAGCTGACTGCCTAGAAAACAGCTTTGCAGAATAAGTCCTGGGAATCTTGATGGACAGCAAGTTGTGCATGAGCCAGCAGAACTCCCTTGTGGTGAAGACAAACAGCGTCCTGGGCTGCATTAGACAGAGCATCACCAGCACGTAAGAAGGAGGTGCCTTCCTCTCTGCTAAGCACTGGTAGGACACATCAGGAGTGCTGTGTCCAGTGCTGGTCTCCCCAGTATGGAAGAGACATGGACTTACTAGGGCAAGTCCAGCAAAGGACCACAAAAATTTGTTAAGGACTTGGAGCACCTGTCATATGAGGAGAGGCTGAGAGAGCTTGCGATATTTAGCCTGGAGATGATAAACCTCAGGTGGAGCCTATCCATGTCTGTAAGTACTTGATGGGAGGGTTATAAAGAAAAGGGATTCGACTCTCCTCAGCAGTGTCCAGTGAAAGGAGAAAAGACAACAGGCACAAGTGCAAATACAGGAAATTTCACTTACACATAAGAAAACAATTTTTTACTTTGAGAATGATCAAACACAGTGGGGTTTTGGAGTCTCCATCCGAGATATTCACAACCCAACTTAACACAGCCCTGGGCAACCTGCTCTATCTGATCCTGTTCTGAGCAGAGATGTTGGATTAAAGGATTTCCAGGTGTCCACATTAATCTCAACCAATCTATGATCCTGATTCTGTGATGAAGTCTATGTAAAAGGGAGGAGGACAAGCACAGGGGTACATTTTTTAACTGGCATTGGACATTTGGGTTTGTGCTGTTTTCTCTAACCACAGACTTCAAAAATATAGATGTGCAAGTCTGAGATATCCACCCTAGCCTCTACCTGTGATTTACACAGAGAAATGAGCACTTAGCAGTGTGCTGACCTATCTCAGATGCTTATCTGAATATAAGATAGATTGCTCTCTGGAGGTGGGGTTTTGTTTATTCCAGTGACTGCAATGTGAGCTCAGTGTCCAGTTTGTTCCAAGGTATTTAAAAGTCAAATATCAAGAAAACTGTATTCAGTCAAGAAAAATATTCAGATCTTCATTGTATTTTATTAACTATCATATACCTACTGTAATACTTTTTTCATGCTAGCAAATATGTAAGATAGAGTATTAAAACAAAAAACTTGAAACAACTGAAAGACATTGGTATTTTAATGGATAAAATACACAGACGGTTGATCTGAGAATCGTTACATGAAGTTTATATAAAGTCATAATGCACAACCTCCTAATTTAATCAGATATTAAAGGCTAGAGTCATTGTGAGCGTACCCTAAAAAAATGGACCTGTATTCATTATGCACACGAAAACATCTGTATTTGTGTGTAAATCCAGGGTTTGAATATATGAACGTGGTAACTGCATGCACTGTGTTACACTAGAGGGAAGAGGAGACAAAAAGGAGCTGTGCAACTGTGGAATTCCCTCAAGGAATACTCTCTGATTCATCCGTCACATACTGAAGCCTTTTCAGAGGGTGCCAGACCTCTGGAGAGGGGATGCTGGAGGAGGAGCTCAGCCACAGATTGAAATGGTTCAGAGCTTGTTTATCACTGCTCAGCTCGATTCTGCTAACCTCGACTGCCCTCCCCAGTATTCCTGTGGCTCTCACCTGCAAGAGTAGTTTTTTCTGTCATCTGCACACCCATGTGTGGCCAGCCACAGCCTGGAGATTATTTAATGTTTTCTTTATGCTGAACATACCTGATTAAATGAATCATCAGTATAATCCCACTGAATTCAATACCACTTGTGTTTAGCCCATTCTACCTTGTAGTCATCCATGGAGATGTAACACGTAGAAACAACTAAAAAATAGCCACTGGTTTCGGAGCATTCAGATATCATCCCCATTTTATGCTCTGTTGCTACACAGCAAACAGAGGGAACTAATTTTAACTAACCACATCCAGCACCAGTGTTGTGCTGACATCAAGGTCGATACACAAACAGAGTAAATAGGGGAGTGACGTTAATGTTAAGCATCATTAGAAATGAAAGCATATAGAAAAAAAAAAACAAACCCACAACATGTTTTCCAAATGGAAAATAGCATGTATTTTAAAGCATTCAGCAGGGGATTGTAAGCAAAAGAGAGAGAAACCCTTTGAAAACATAATTGAGAAAGTCATTCAAAAGTTGTGTTGCATTCTACCAAGAATAAATCAAGTAACTTACATAATTTTTGTTGTAGTTTGTTCCTCCTTTCAATTAGAATGAATTCAGTGCCCTTATTTTAGTATAACCAGTCTAAGACAGAAAACTTAGGCCAACAGCGGGGTCTCTGTTTCTCAGCTATATTTTTAGTTGCATTTTAGTTTTCTGTAGAACATTTTCTTTAAATCATCACCGTAGGTCTTCAGGTTAACCACAAGGGTTAATGCAAATCTATGTGTATATGTAAACATATTGGCCAGCCTATGCATATAAAGCTGATATATATGTAATATGTATCATGCAACTGTTTTTTTGTATGTGCCAGGAGCAGAGATTGGTGGGGGAAACAGAAGGAGGGGTGTGGAATGGTAGAAGGTATTTCCTTCAAAACTTCACATATCATCAATTTCTGTGACTTACCTGACCTGCCTATAAAAAAGTCACTCTAGCTACATTACATATATGATTGCAAAAGTGAAAGAGTAAGTTAAAAGAAACAGCATCATTTTATTACATATTTTTAATGTAGCCTCTCAGCCTTCATTTAAGACAGGCAGAAAAAAAAAGTGCATTATAAGCAGTAATAGGAAACATTGTTGTCCCGTGTCCCCCCCCCACTCCTTCTTGGGTAAGACCTATTTCTGAGCTGTTCTCATTCAGAGAACAAGTTGCTACTTTTGGCTTTGTTCCCGGAGTACTGCATACTTGGTGGTGTGTGAGGCATTGCCTCTTGGGGAAAAGGGAGGAGGGGGACTGAATCACAGCATTTAATTCTTAATGATTGTTCTGCATGGTCAAGAGGACACAGAGCAGGCAATGCTCTTTATTCATTACGTACTGTTATAGCTATTGGCAAACAGCCCTTTTAATTTAGTTATTAATATTCAATGCCTTTAATCTTTTACTTTAAAGCCAGTCCAGAATAAGTTCTAGCCAATGAGCATCTGCTAAACAGAAATATTGGGGGGCCTACAAGTGTGAGTTCTGGGTAAGAGTTATTTGGTATTCTCCTGACAAATCTTGTTTCTTTATCAGGATAGTTGCTTTTCTGAAAAAATATCTGACAACTAATAGTGTGTGGAAAAAATCATAGGTGTTGCTAATAGATGAGCTTTTCAGGTTATCCCATCCATGTCCCTGTTGTTATAGGACACTCTTCTAAAGTACATTTTCTATTACTAAATCAAGCTTGGATTTCTGTATCCCATGGAGTGGGATTTCTACATTTCAGAGGTTACTGAATAACTAGGAAAGTGTCACTGACTGGGTAGTTTATATTCCTTGCCTTTGTTTTCGCACACTGGCTGCAATTCCCTTCTTTTCTTGGGAGTTCTACTATTGCAAGCTGATACTATCCCTCCTTTTTGTCACTTGTCGATGGTACAGAGCACTGAGTTCTTTGGAATATTTAAGTGATTTAAGAAGTAAAGATCTAATCATTTATTCCTGATCTCTTTTGCTCTCTGAAGAACTCCTTCCATTTCGCCAATCTATTTCTAAGAATGCAGTTCCTTTATTTGAACACAGTATTCCAAATAAAGTGGCTTCACAAGACAAGATGATAATCCTCTTTCTCTCCCATGCTTTACCTGCTAGATTGTAAAATTTACTGCTGTGGAAGTTCACTTGGTTAACAATGAATCCAAGGCTTGGCTC
>VYZV01043312.1:4275-23218 GCA_013401275.1 Pandion haliaetus | reverse complement strand
TGTGTTCCTTGAGCATTGGCCTTTCTCATGCCTATACTGTGTAAAAAATGGGATTTTTTTCTAATTTGCTGATCCAACTGAAAAAAATCAAGATAGAGAGTCAACTGAAACAGAATATTTAATTTTATTGTCATTTTATCCTTTTTTTGAGGGGGCGGGGAAATGTTTTACTTGGAGTTTTGGTGGGGTTTTGGTTTTGAAGTGCAAGGTAAATCCAGTCAAGAAATCCAAACTACTTTTGCTAGTATTTTTGATCTCTTCTGGATTGTATTTCTGAGTGAAGTTCATAAAAAAATGGCACCTAACTCCACTGCTGACACAATCAGAAGAACATGGCCTTAGTTCCTTTTTTGGCACTCAGTGCTTCCATAAATATTAAATACACCAATTGTACACATTCAGAGCTTTACTAAATCAGGGCTGAGATTGTGTCTGCCCCTTGCCTGGATGCTTAAGGAAGCAGGGAGAGCTCCTTGTATCCTTTTGTCTGATTCACTACAAGCCCGTGCAAAGCCAGATACAATCTAGCCCAGATTTATCATCTGTCCTTCAGGTACCAGGGGGCAATACGAGGAAAGAATAACAGATGTAGCCATGTGTATAGTATCAAGTGGGAAATAACTCTGAGAAATGTTTTGCATTTAACTTTAAAACGTTAAGAGAATCACTTGAATGACTGTCAGGTGGAAGGTCATTCAATCCTTGGAGAAAGAAGGAAAAATGTCCTACGCTGTGTCTGGTAGATACAGATGGTACTTAAAGAAAGCTCTCTGACCCAGAGCTCAAGGTCTGTATTGAAACAGACTCTCAGACCTAAATATCTTCTGTTCAGCCTAATAGGGCTGTGTAACTTGCAAGATTATATGTATTTATGCATTAGGATCCAGGAGAGCTCTATATGAAAAATTACGACAGACAATGCATGCCAAGTATCTCTTTTCTTATGCATATCTAATACACCCACTTCTATAAAAGTTGAAAATTATTCTTACATGCCAGAATGTATCTTGATATTATGTGGATACATATGGGAAATGAAGGGCTTACAGAGTTTTCCAAGCCTGTGAGGACCATTTAAGGACTGAGCGAAATTACAGTTCTTGCATTCAGGGAAGTATAAAGCTTTTTTTCCAATTTCACCTGATATCCTATGTGTTGGGAATAAGGTCTGTTGGTGATCCAGCTGACAGTGACTGGTATCCCTAGCATCCTACCAGCTGTCAGAAAGTCATAATGAGAAGCAATTGGTAAAAAAGCAGGGGGTGATACAGGGAAACAGCACCATGAAAGACTCTGCCTATGGATGAGGAAGCTCAGGTGTACTGTCTGTGGGAGCAGTGAATCAGGTGCCTTACAAGAAATGTCAGCCTGAAATGTTACAGCACAAAATGCTGCAGAGCCAAAGCTCAGGAGGTTGCCGTTGAGCAGCGTAAGAACAACAGCAACAAAGCTGTGTAGTCAAAATCTCAGTGCTGTATATAGGGACCTGTACACTTAAGAGCTGACACTGTCAAGCTGGCAAGGCAGAAATCATAAATGGTCATTGCAGTAATCAAATTTCCACATGACTAGGCACAATCACAGCATTGTCCAGTATTCTGTACCAATATTCCTAGACAAATCATGACCTGAGCTTCGAAAAAAAGGCTGTGCTCTTTTCTTAGTACTCTGTTTACATCATCTCCTACTTTTTTCTCTGTTTATGAGATTACTGTTCTTTTTATATTTGCTTGTTTTGCTAATAGCACCTCACAGTTTGTATTACAGAAAGCTGGTGCTATTAAAATTTGCATTATTTTACATATTCACTTCCAGTTTATTTCTTCCACCATGTTGTTTTCACATTGTATCTTTACACCTTCTGTGTGCAACTGTGAGGATTTTTCTGTTACTTTAAGTGTATACAACCTTTTCAGAGAAATTATATTCTGTCAAAATGGTTAATGTTTTCTTAAGAGATATTCCGATGTGCAAAGCTCCAAAACATCACAGACTGATCCAAAGAAACTTAACCAGGAAAATTCTTTTACAATTAACATTTTTTCTGTATTAACAGTTTACCAAGACTTTTTGCAAGTTGTGGACTAAAACTAGTATTAAATGGAGGATGTGCTAGAGAGCATACATTTTCCAATTAGAAAAATAGTCTGACCAAGTCAGAAAGAACAACACTGAATGAAGGGTGTAAGCAAGCCAAGAAAAGAGTTAGAAGGTATAGACTCATTGTGGAGAATAAAGGTTGTTAAGATAATTGTATTGGTAATGATGAAGCTTTGATTAAAACTGTGTTGCACAAAGATCTTTTTTCTTACATTATGTCATGAGATCAAGAAAAAGTAAAGAATATCCCATGGAAAACACTTTGTCTGTTTAATTGTTGGAGGAAATGAGAAATTTGATACTGAATAGTCTCAAAAATCATAATTTAGTAGAGATACATTGATTATGCAAATAAAATACTGTTTAAAATTTTGTTTTGAACAGGGTCTCTCACATGTAAGGGAGGAAGAAACTGTCCATCAAAGCGTGAGTGCCAGGCACTTATGCAGCGGACATTTAGACAACTCTTCCTTTATGCTTACCTCATGTGCGCCCAAATAGTGGTGAGAGATAATAAAATTTCAAAAATTAAGCCTGCAGTGAAAAAGTAAGAAGGAGATCTCTGGCTAGGAACCAGCACAGCTGGAGGAAATCTGTAAAAGACTTCATGGCAGCTGTCCTTTCTCAGTGTAGCAGCACTTTACTCAAAGGGCCAATGCAAATGGCAGGGCCTCCATTTTCTAACCCAAGACTTGGAACATGAAAATGAAAGGTCTTTCCTTCTCCTTTTCATGCATGATCCAGGGTGGGGAGAGAGAAAGATATGGAAATGTTGATTCTGTCTTTCCTACCCACTTGCTCCAATGAGAGCTATAGTGACAATACAAGTGTTTACATCTGTAGCTTGATTAGAGAGAGGGAGATCTTAAGATACCACCAAGGCACTGCAGCCCTTTCTTACTGTGGCTGTAAGACACCCTGTGGTCTTTGCAGAGGCCTTTTGGTACAAGTACAGATGTTACGGACCCAAACATAATCAGCCACGTGTGTCTGTACCATGCATTACCTGCAGGACTGGGTATTCAAGTGCTGAAGCTCATTTGCAGCTTCAGATGCACTGTGGCATCAGTGGAGGAGCCATGTTTGCAGCAGTCCCTGCGGGATGTTACGTGCCTGCCTGCTTACAGGCTGGTGGAAAGCCGTGCCATCACAATGCCGGGCCAGAAGCAGGTTATTTGCAGTGGCCTGGTAAACTTCTGCCATGAGCTCATCCTCTGCCATGGCTGCAGTGAAGCAACTCAGAAAAAGCAGACAAGGTGCAAGTATGAGGTGTGCATCCAAGTCTGGGTCCTTCTTCCATGACAAGGCATCTTCCTTGACATTCTGTTTCCTAGATGCCAAAGGAAAGTAAGGTGAAGCACAAGAAGAAGGAGGCCCAGTGGACAAAGTGGGGAGAGAGGCACTTCATCTCTCAATACTATTCCAGGTTGCAGTGGTTGGTCATCACCATTTTCAGTCCTTCGGCCCTCTCACAGATGTGCTGCCACTCCTCAAAGGCAGCTTTGATTGCCAGGAGCTAATTATCTCAGGCACGATTCCTCTCAGTGGGGTGAGCTACCCAGAGAAAAAGGTACTGGTTAGAGCATCTGTTTCTACAGTAAAAGACCAGGGTTACGATAAAAACTGCTGTGAATACCCATTGTACTTTCTCAAAAGCTGCCTGTGCTTCAGGCATCTATGAAAATCAAGCCCTCTTTTGGGTGAGTGCCATTATGGTAGCCACAATACCCGAAATACCCTTCATGAACTATCCTCAGAGGCTGGTAAATCCTGAAAACCATCGCACCTGTGCTAGAAGGGGGCTTCCAACTGGTGATGTCATCAGTCTCCTTGGAGTCTGTGTGCAAGTCAATGATGTCCATAATTACCCCAGGAACTCCAGCCCTTGTTGTTGAAAGGAGCATTTCTTCAGTTTGACACAGTCAGCACTGCTGCATGTGATTGAAAATGTCCTGGATGCCATCAATGCATACCTCTCAAGAGGTGCAGAATACCAGGATGTTATCTAGGCATACCATGGCATAGCTATGAAACAAGTCCTTCAGGACAGCATTTAAAAAATACTGGAATGTGGCTTGAGCATTGCAGAGACTGAATGGCATCACAGGATGCTCATAGTGGCCCCTTGTAGATCCACCATGGTGAACTAGGAAGCCCATTGCAGATGTTCAGGGTGCTCCAGGGTAAGAGGTAGGGGATGCTGGTTGTTCACTCTGATGTCTTTCTGCCTCCTGTAATCCATGCAGGGGCAGAGAGTCCCATGCTTCTTTATGAGAAAAAACATGAAAGCCCTCACAGGGCAGTCAGAGGGGTAGATGAAGTCATATACCAGGTTGTTCTTGAGGTACTCCTCGAGGGCTGCTGATTCAGGATCTGATCAGGCATAGGTGCTCCCAGAGAGCACCTCCTGCAGAGGGTGCCTGTGTGAGAGATCACAAGTGACAGTCTCTTATACCATCAGAATGGTGGAAGGTCTTTTTCTATTAGATATGGGAAATGTGGAAGGCAGCACTTCTGTAATTCCTAACATGATTAAAGCACACAGTGTGTGTGTGCACACAGCTTAACAAAATGTCTTCCTCAAACTAGATGGATGCTGGGGTATTGAAAATGCTTGTCACTGGGGCAGAACACTATTTTGCTAACATTTAAAATTCTAAATCCAGATACGCACATTAAATCCTTATATACATCCTTCTAAAATTGCCATAAAGAAACCTGAGTGCCCCTGTTGGGATGTAGCATGCTGTATATGGTAGATATATGTAACCCACAGAAATCAGTATATCACCTCAGCCTGAAAATGCCATCAGAATGTAATGCATGAAAAAACCAGTAGTGAAATGATGCAGAAATGAATGATACCAGAGGCCTCCTAATAAAACAATATTATATCTTCTTGGTCAGTATGCCTAGTATACCTTGCAGAAAATCCTTATTTATGATGTACAATATAGACTGCAAGTAGTCATGTGTACAAATATCATCTTGAAAAGTACCATTGAGTTGGAAAACCAAATGCACACATTGTAATTGCTAACACCCACAGCACTCATTACAACCTATCATGACCATGTTGTATGTGCCTTTCAGTCTTCTTGGCAGCTTGTTCTGTTTGAGGGGTGATTTGGAAAGGGAGCGTTTTTTGAAAAGGACAAGGACAAATTGTTCCAATGACGGGCCAGGGGAGAAAATGGAAATGCAGAAATATGATGACAAATACAATGTTTGACTTTGCTTCAGTCACTTCAGTACTACAGTATGTAGCATGCTCAGAACTGCTAGCTTCTGAAAGAATGGAGATTTCAGTATTGTCACAGTATTTAAACCCAAGGCATCTGACAGTGAACAAAAAAAAAAACCTCAAGATTTTTCAGCCTTTGCGGATCAACAAGATTTGATTACTTAGACTGGCACTGTCAACACAGATGCCCTTCAGGTATTTTCTTTGGTGTCTCTAGGTATTGCATTAGCGTAAGGTATGTGCCATTCCAGAATTTTATCCTATCTTGCACCATAGAATGTTTTCTAAATTTATACAGCCTGAAGCAGCTGTTGAATTGAAAACAATGTCTTTGTCAAAGAACAATGCTTTGTGTAATAGAAGGAAGATACAGTTGATCTTGAATGCAGGATAACTAGCTACATAGTAATTCAACTCAGTAAGTCAACTTTTACAGCAAAACTTCTAGTTTGAAGTTTCTTTTGAAAACAGTTTGCATTTTTGGAAGAAGGTGCAAGTAAAACATTTCAATAAAGAGGTAAAAATTACTACCTTTAGGTGATAAGACAGTACATCCTTCTGTACATATACTACCACCCAAATGGTAACACGTATGAATAGTAACATGATTACATGGATTTAAAAGCATCCCTTCCGGTACCTTGTGTTTGATTTTGCCAACTTCTTGCTAAGCAAATCAAAAGAAGCATTAAAATGGTCATTCATATTCCTAATTAACAATATTAATTCCTTGAGTAGCAATGAACTTCACTGAAGGCTATGTGATATATTCTTAACTGTATTGCTTTGTCATGATGAGTTCTTTCCAATAGAAATGCCTCTTTTGGACTGAAAGGTAACATGATGACTTTTTGAATTAAGAGCAAAAATGTTCATTTTCGTGCTTGATCAGCCATGTTCCCTTGCTTTTTGCTGCCTGTATTCATCTGGTATGTTTACTTAGGTGTCTTGGTCATGTCAATTGAACACGTTCTCTGGAGTGGAGTATGCTGTTCATGAACAACAAAACTAGTAGCCATCAAACAACTTGGAAATCAGGCTTCTTGAGCACAAAGAAACTATAGGTTTTTCTTAGCCCAAACTAAAGTGAGGGAACTGAAGAGCCAACAGGAAAACATCATGAACTCATTAATCATAATCTGAGGGAACTTCAGAGGCATCTGTGAGAGTGTTTTATCTATTGAGCCACATAGTGGAAAGAGGTGATTCACTAATCCTTTCATCCCAGATGCTGTGGACAGTGCAGTACAGGTTGAACCATTACAACAATAGCTGACAAGCTTGACCTTTGATAAGACAATAAATTCAAAGTTCTTTACCAGGAGCTGGATATGCTTAGTCTGCCTCTGAAGAAAGATTGTCCAGCTTGAGTTGTAAACATTTTATCCTGTTTTATCCACTGTAAATCAAAATGTTCTCAGTGCTGGCAAAGAAAAGGAAGCATTGTTAGCTTGTTAAATGAAAAGAACCAAAGGCCAATACTTCTCTTCATCATTAAACTTTATTTGGAACATGTTTCATGGATGCTGGATGACTCTCATGAATCCTCTTTAAAATTACAGATTACCTTCCTGAACCTTGATATCAGCTGTTACTTTTCCTATTAATATAGAAAAACAATGCAAATTAATATAGAAGTAATCTAAAAAGATCAGCAGCCAGTATGTCAGCTGATGTCATATGACATGAGGTATTACTTGCCCCAAAACTTTCCATTCCAAATGTGTGGGAAGTGTTCCAAATGTGTGGAAAGTGATATGTCAGATAAGTAAAAGTTAAGAAGACCACTTAACTCCTGGTATGTAGAATTTGTAAAGTTAAGTTAATTTTACATAATGAATTATTATATTGTGAAATATATGGTAGCTTGCTAGTTCCTGGGAAGATGGGAAACCCAGTCCTCATGAAAATGGCATTGTTTGAAATTGTGTGATAATTGTTTCAAATATAGTAACCTCTGCTGAAGCTTATGGTTCTTAAAAAGGCTAATTCCAATATGGGAAGCCTACAGATCTGATGAAATAAATGTCTACTTTGAGTCCTGTATATACAAAGTCTCTGTAGAAAGCAATCGTTATTTTGCTTATGTAAAAGCTGCAAGATAAACAACTTCTGATCACGAAGCTTTTCTAGCATATTACATGTCCTAGTCATTACCCTGGTATTTGTCTTTCTCAGGACATACTGTAAGATTGCACCTAATTCAGTACAGCTCCACATTGCCTCTGAAAGGAGGGTCTTCTAGGCCTGGCTGGAAATTCATGTCAGTCTCTTGCAACTAGCAGTTGTGTGTATAAATCAGTTGAACTCACTGATCTTACAGAAAGTCTTTTTTCCCTTTTTTTAGTGAGTTCATTTTCTATCAGATCAGTGAGCTGTTCTGCTTCCTTCTTTGCACCATAATTAGATTTGAAACAAATGAATAAGCAACTGCATATGGTGCAAGAAAGAAGGGGAAGAATAGAATAGACTAAGAGTGAACTATATAGCTGTGCTAGCATAGTGTATAATGAAACCACACCTTTACGTCTGTATCTGGAAAGTCTCGTAATCAAAATAAAAGAGCTAGAAGATTGGCACTGGCTTTACTATTGCAATCAATTATCCTGTTTCATCCTTTTGTTTTATTTTACATGTGCCCTCTTTTGTCTAAAGATGCTGAAGAGTCAGCCCCTTCAAATTAACGGTAACAAGGCAAAATACTGCCAAAAACATTTACCATGCCCTTAATCTGATTGGATTTCCTTTCAGTGAACCAAATTATATTATGGAAACATAAAGAAGATATTTTTATTACAGGATCCATTACGAAACCTACTATTTGTGGTCAACATTTACCCTATGTAGCAAAGTTCAATGTTATTTTCCATACTGTTACCAGTTTGTCCCATAAAAATATTTCAGGTTTCACCCTATCCGTATCACTGTACATAAGTAACCCTGAGTTTGTACTCTTAAGTCAGATACAAAGTTTGCCGGCCTTGTTCCACGCCAAAAAAATGCATGGTTTCCATTCACATAAACCATTTAATGATGAATCAGCCTCATGATGATGTTTATTATCTGACAATGGAGTGTTTCAACCCAGATTCACCAGCCAGCTGTTTACCAGAAATTAAAGTAATAATAGTAAATATACACCAGGTTTTTTTAAGGGTTGTTGGTTAGGAACCACACGGATGTGACAGTTGTCACTCTATAAGTAATAGTCTTAGAGCAAACTAAACCCATCACATATTATTGTATTATTAAAGGAATGGATATAACCTTGTCTGTCACTGGTTTCAGATGTTTTAATTCTGTATTCCCACAATAAACTACTCAGGTTCGATAAGTTGTTTAGGAGTGGGTATAGGGAAGGTGCTTTCATCTTCATGGTCATAGTTTAACCTAGATCTCTAGTTCTGTTAATGTTCATTTCCACTGTGGGGACCAGTACAAAAATATTCATGCTTTGCTTCCAATTTCTCAGAGAGTGATAACTATCTTAGAACAGATTGCCATGATTTACACAAATCAGTAGATATTGGACAGATTTAGTAGAGGATCTCAAGAGCAAGCAGAGATTGCACTTTCGTGGTTCAGGCCTCTGCAAAAGAGAGAGGTGACAGTGAAGAGGAACTTGTACTATCAATATTCATACAGTAGCTATTTGTGAGTTAGTAGCAATCCTGTTTTAAATTACATCTGTGCACATACAATCGTTAAACTGTACTTTCCCAATGGGAATTTAGACTATACTCTCTAGTATTATAAACCAAGCAGATTTGAAATTAATGAAATGCATTTTTAATGATTTAAAATACTATATTATGGACACTATCAATTAGATGCAAAGGATGAGTTGACTAGCTCAATTTTCATTCCTTTAAAACTTAACTCAGGATAGCACTGCATGCTACATATAGTATGGCTTTCCATTTTTGTGGATCCTCTTGCGGTGTCATCTATTTTGATTTAAACAAAATAGAATACACTAATTGTTGCTGAAGATATATTCATACCTTTATTTTAAATTTCCTGGTGATATTGTTGTATATTTTTCTAAGTAATGAAGAGATTTTCTTGATTTGTTTTGCAACACATGACACTAGGGAAAAATAGTGGTTTAATCATCTCAGAAAAAAAAAAAAAAGAATAGTAGCAACATTTATAAATATATTAAAGGAGGAAAATGTTCAAAAAAATCTATTAAAATATATTTCCCTTGAGGAAATATAATCTCAGCTTACATGGTTAATTTACAGCATCTCAAAGATTCACTGAAACCCATCTTAAACTTCTTTATATGATCAATTCCATTTTATTGCTGTGAGATTTATGCAATAAAGCAAATAAATGGTTGATTTATCTCACTGCTCCACTTGTGTGACAAAGCATAAGACGAAAGGATGAAGAGAGATGAAATCAACTGATGTATAGAAAATAATTGATTGTATGCTAACGTTGTTTATATTTCTGAATATAGTTGCTTTAGACTTTTTTTTATCACTTTGAATGTTTTCTTAAAATATCGGGCACACCAAATAAATGATTCAATTAAAATAATTATTTCTGTATTCAAACTTGTACATCATGTGTTTATATGTAGTCCCAATAGTTTAGAAAGTTCAAAAATTCTGCCTTTTGTATGGAGACTGAAGTTCTCTGTTTAGGTCAAAAGTACATAGTGCAATGGAAGAACGCCAAAAGCTTCCTGAGTGTTGTCTGAAGTGCCTGAACAATGTCCTGCTGATACCATTACTAGGAATGACAGAGTCATCTACTTTCTCTAGATACATTACTCACAATAGTTTTTTTATTCTGCTGGAAAAAGTAAGAATGAGCGGGTATGATGCTTGTCTAAGACAGAAGCCAAAATTAAGTCCACACAACATAAAAATTTGGAAAAGATAATGTGTAAGGAAAACATTTGGAAAACTTATTTTATAAATTATTGTTTTTTCAAAAAAAACTGAGGTTATAAGGAATCTTTGTGATACTTTTCCTGAGTTTTCAATCAACTTTAGTGATAAAAACGCACTGTACTCATTGTTGGTGGCTGTTAAAAAACTTTTTATACAGCCACGTCCTTAGGTCACTGTCAAAATTTTTAGTGATGTCAAAATTGTATATACTCCTCTATCAGTAGAAGGTATTGTGGGCCTGGATGCTGCAGTGTACAGAATGTAGGAAGACTTGTTCAGAATCTTCCCCACCACACATACAGCCAAAGTGAGGATGAACAAACCTTCAGACACTATAGTAAGCACAGCACACAGTCCACACTCATACAAGAATCCATGGACAGCCACGTCTTCCCTGGATGCTGTCTTGGCATCTTGTTAACTTCTGCCTGCAACAGAAGGTGTGGCTGATTTTTTTCATTAGGTCTAAGTTCAGCCCTAGCTATTCTGATAATCAGCAAGATTGATAGAATCATAGAATCATTTAGGTTGGAAAAGACCTTTAAGATTACTGAGTACAACCATTAACCTAACACTGCCAAGTCCACCACTAAACCATGTCCCTAAGCACCACATCTACATGTCTTTTAAATACCCTCAGGGATGGTGACTCAACCACTTCCCTGGGAAGCCTGTTCCAATGTCAGACAACCCTTTCAGTGAAGAAATTTTTCCTAATACCCAATCTAAACCTCCCCTGGCAAAATTTGAGGCTGTTTCTTCTTGTCCTATCGCTTGTTATTTGGCAGAAGAGACCAACACCCACCTCGCCACCACCTCCTTTCAGGTAGTTGTAGAGAGCGATAAGGTCTCTCCTCAGCCTCCTTTTCTCCAGGCTAAACAACCCCAGTTCCCTCAGCCGCTCCTCATAAGACTTGTGCTGCAGGCCCCTCATCAGCTTTGCTGCCCTTCTCTGGACATGCTCCAGCACCTCAATGTCTTTCTTGTAGTGACGGGCCCAAAACTGAATACAGTATTCAAGGTGCGGCCTCACCAGTGCTGAGTACAGGAGGACGATCACATCCCTAGTCCTGCTGGCCACACTGTTTCTGATGCAAGCCAGGATGCTATTGGCCTTCTTGACCACCTGGGCTCACTGCTGGCTCATATTCAGCCAGCTGTTGACCAACACCGCCAGGTCCTTTTCCACCACGCAGCTTTCCAGCCACTCTTCCCCAAGCCTGTAGCGTTGCATGGGGTTGTTATGTCCCAAGTGCAGGACCCAGCACTCAGCCTTGTTGAATCTCATACAACTGGCCTCGGCCCATCGATCCAGCCTGTCCAGATCCTTCTGTAGAGCCTTCCTACCCTCGAGCAAATCAACCCTCTCTCCCTACTTGGTGTCATCTGCAAACTNCCTGACAGTTTTTTCACCCAGAAAGGAGTCCCCCCATCCAAGCCATGAGCAGCCAGTTTCTCCAGGAGAATGCTGTGGGAAACAGTGTCAGAGGCTTCACTAAACCCTGGGTAGGCAACATCCACAGCCTTTCCCTCATCCACTAAACGGGTCACCTTGTCAGGCAGGACCTGCCTTCCATGAAGCCGTGCTGATTGGGCCTGATCCCCTGGTTGTCCTGTATGTGCCACGTGGTGTCACTCAAGACGACCTGCATCCTTCCCCTCCAGTACCATTGTGTGAACAGCCATACACTGCAGTGAGGCAAAGGACTGAAGAAATGTAAGGTCAGGAGATGAGTGGAGGTCTCATCAAACTGCTGAGTACCAGATTTGGGAGGAAATCCTCATTCCCTGAGCTTATTAGTAAAATTGAATATTAAAACTTGTTAATATTCTAATTGTGCAGTTATATATATATATATTTTTTTTTTTTTTTAAGTACACATTTAAAGATCCCATATGCTTAGGGACTCATGCTTTAACTTAAGGTGTGTAGCAAGATTCCACCTCCGAACAAAATCTTTTTTTAAAACATTTTAGGAGACACAGGACAATCTGCCATTCCACCCCCCATTTTGTTCCTAATTTATTTCACTTAAATTTCAGTCAGCAGGTAGTAATCATGACAAGTGTGTTTGAGAAAATTGGAAAGGGAGTCCCTGGACAGGCAGTGTACATGTGCTTACAGATATTTGGTTTCTACTGTATATCTCCCTGTCCTCAGAAGATCTGTTCAAACATTTGCATTGCTTACAGGTGAAAGTCACAGAGGAGAAAACAAATAATCTTCTGCAAAGTAGTATGCAACCTTTAGCATTAAACAGCTAAGCCAGTATGTCAGATATTTTTTTTATACATATATCTTAATTTATATGACTGTCTTTTCTTTCTGACATTAGCATGACCACAGCTCCCAGTAGCAACATATACCTGCATATGGAATGCTTGTACTTTCATTTTTTATTAAATATGTGAGCAAAATGAAATTTCACCATACTCAGTTAGAGGGTTTGGGGGGGTTTTATACAACGTGAATGTTAAAAACAGTCTTGCCGTGGAGGAAGTGCTGTTCAAAACCACAGAGAAATTTTTGGTACATTTGCTGCCCTTGATAGCTACTCACCCACAGCAGAAATGCCTTAAATTTCACCTTCCTTCTTTCCAAGAGGAAAATAAATGAATGGATGTGACTCTGAAACTAGGAGGAAGAGGGTTGAAAGCAGGAGAATAGGCTTTAGTTTGGGGCTTTTTTCCTTTTTAAGATATTTTTAAGCTTGTGGTCAGTCACTTATGCACCTTTTATACCTTTAATTTTTCATAAGGATTTATATGATTTCCATTTACTTCCCTGGGATCAAAACAAGGCTGTGAAGTTGCTATGTGCTGATGCAGTGGCTGGAGTGAGGGTGCTTTTCAGGATCATAGGCTGTCTCTCAGTCACCTCCCACGTGTCCTATTGAATAGGAATCTTTCATTCACTTCATGGGCATTAAATTGGTGGGCAGTACTGGGCCCCAAATTAACTTTAGAAATAAATTGGAGATTGACTGTGTCGTAATATGAGATAGGCCTTGGTAACAGGGAAATCTGTGTGAAGCTGGAAGATGCCGTAAGAGGCGCTGTGCCACATACAATCTCCTTCTTGTGTCCCTGGGATGCACCACAGATGGGTAGTACTTCAGGCAGCTGTATGAGACAGAGCAATACTCACCTTTTGTGCAGTATAGCCTGTTGCCAGTTGATGGCGAAGGAGATGGAGCTGAGACTCCACTCTTCCCACCCATTTTTTGTGTTTGTTACAGGCAAGATATGATAAAAAGCATCCATTTATGTCTCCTTGTGTTTGGAGCTGAGATGTGAGACAGCCTGTGGGTGTCATACAGGAGTAGCACATAACCCGTGCCATCTTGAGCAGTTTAAAAATTGCTTTGCAAAAAAGGTGGTTTAGATTCTACACCCAGTCCAAGGGAAAGAAGTAAATGTTGGGGGAATTTTAAAATGTAGTTGTTTTAAAAGACAGAACAAGATTACCATGAGAAGTTGCCAGCACCTCTAGTTACAGTCCCTTTCCCCTGTATTTTCAATTACTCATTTTTCATTACAGGTAATACAGAACAAATACTACAAAGATGTATTAGTCTCAGATCTAACAAATATCAGGATCATACTAGCAATAAGACAGAGTATGCATTAGTGGGTCATAAATGCAGTCCTCAGAGGGTATAATACATTTATGAAAGTTTCTGTCCTTTTTTTGTCCCATCTTAGTGTTTCCAGAACATCTTATAGAGGTTGTCAAGAGCATCTGGTTGAGCTCTTTGAGGTAGGTCTGACCTTAGGCATTCCAGTCAGTCCTGCATGCCTACAGTGTAGCCTTGCTATGAAAAACATCTGCAAAATGGCTTTGCAGATTTCCACTCTCTATGCTTCAGCAATTCCAAATCAAGTTAACTTCATTAAGAAAAGAAATCTAGGTCTCCCTCCAAATTCATTCTTGAAGAGAAACATCTTTTGTGGAGACATCCTTCAAAGACATTGTGGACAGTGAGACTGATGAATGGTGAGGATGAAGATGTGTGGTAGGATATCTGCTCCTTCATCATGTGTGAAACCTGTCAGCATTCCTTGCTCCTAGGGTAGACATTCCTCTTGAATCTTGTGATGCTGTATCATATTTACACTGGAAGGCACCTGAGTGATATTTACTGAGTAAATGTTCTGTTATGCTACAGCATTCAAAATGTTCAGGATCTTTTTCAAAAGCAATTGAGGCCCACAGGGGCTAAAACCCATTCAGCTTTATTCACTCTGACTTCCTTTCCATAATGCCTGAGGAATATAGCCCATGGTCGATACAGAGGTGATTGCTTTCTAGCAGTGAGTTCAAGAATGTGTGTTTAAAATGGTTTTCAATAGGCTTGGTGTGGTGATTAAGGCACAAATGTTAATGGAAACATTATCGGAGGGAGTACACAGAGAAATAGGCTTTCTTAAATAGAATCATGCTATACTTGAATCCTCTAGTGCAATATATTTGTGTATGTACTGTTCCTGTTTTATTGATGAGGCTTAAATCCAAGGCTGTGTTCAACAAATATCCTACCTAGTTTCTTTGGTCCTTGTCATTTTATAAATTACCTATTTTTCTCAGTGAAGTTGCTTACAGGCGTATCATTTTGCCTCTGCACACACCCAGAGGTGTGGCTACTGTGGCAAAACTGAGCAATTTAGTGCCTGTCTTGTAGCTAAGTGTGTTTGATATCCACTAAGTGTGTATTCCTTCACTTAAGTCTGAGGTGAGGTTGATCCAGTGCATATCGGTACCCTGGGCTTCTGTACAAAGCACTGAACCCAAAGGTAATTTCCTCAAAAACCAGAGCACAAGTCTGCACCAGCCCCTTTTTGTAACAATACCACAGAGGACTCAAAGTCAAAGCCAGAATCCAGTCCCTCAGGAGATTTCATGGAGCCTGAATGTAATTTTGCAGGTTAACTTCCTGGGACTAATAGTTCTGAGAAGCTCTGGGGTTTTGGGCTGTCCAAACTTCTACCGAGTCAATTTATCAGAAGTCAGGTATTCTGCTCTACCTATCCCTGGGCAGACTTTTGTCACATAGTACCTGTGAGGCAGAAGATTGTAGGAGATTGATCCTCCTCAAGGAAGTGGCTGGTCTGCTGCAATTTTATTCATGTGTGAGGTAGTTCCCACAGCTGCCACCTCGCTTCGCTACTAGGAGCTGCAGTTCCTGGTGAAGAAAAGTAGGCAGGCATCCATGATCACTGGAGCTTGTTCAGGTCCATCAGCATTCAGTACACTGAGGCATGTGCACATGGCACGTTGGGGTTAATTAATTGAACTCTTATACTTAGTGGTTAGACCTAATTAAAAATACTTACCAATGAGGCAAGAAACTCAGGTTCTATTCTCCTTTCAGTGTAGGAATTGAAATCTACATTGTCTCTAATCTAGAGTTAAGGTAAGGGAGAGCAAACACTAAACCTTTCTTGTTTTAGATGTACCACTGTTCAGCCAAGAACATTGCAAGGAGGAAGGAGAATGTGATACTGCAACATAGCAGAGAGGATGTTCTTTTTAAGGTATCCTTAAAAAGAAAAAAAAGAAGAAACTACTTGAGTAGTTCTTTACACATCATCTGATTAAAAATAGACTTGAATCTGTGAACAGGTTGACATTGCGCTGTGACACATGCACCAAAGAAGTACTAACCAGAACCTGCAGACTCACACAATTCAGCTAAGTGCTTCTCTGATGTAATAAAATTTAATAAGTCTGCTATGCTAACAGTCATACTGCTTCCAGATACTGCACCTAAATATCTCCATAGTCCCCTTATCTGTTTCTGTGATTTAAAGTGTTACAGAATTGTATGCTTTATTCCCTCTTCAGAATCCCAGTAACTTTCTTTTCAATTTATAGGTGATAGCTGTGAACTATGTTTAAGGTAAAGTATGCCGTTAGCTGATGTTTTAGATATTACAACAGACCATATGGCTTATTTGTGATAGGAATTGAATTCTGAGATCTACAGTCTTTGTTCATACAGTTGATCAGTCATAAATCAAAAGCTTTTTATTATAGATATTAAACAGCAAAAATTTAATCAACAAGTAAATAACAGAATTTATTTGGCAAAAGGACCAAGGAGCATTTATTTTAATTATTTGTCATTTTGTAAGCCTTAAGGACTTAGCCAAGAGTTCAGTTTATTTTTCTTATGTTGAGATTGAAACACTTCTTTCCTCTAACTCACAAACTTGCCAGACAGAAGTGTTCTGCCACACTTTTCACTTCAGGACACTATATGTTATATTTTCTGTGAACAGAATATCCTTTACAGAGATGTCTGGGAAATAAGCCAGTTCTAATGGTCTCAGGAGAATCTGCAGGACTGCAGAAAAACAAAAAAGTATATTTATATTTTAAGTACATTAATGTCTCAAATTAGCACAGCAAACAGCAATGGACAGCTTTTGATGAATCTTGGCACTAATTTCAGATCAAACTATGTATGAGGTTTTAAATAAAAATGTATTTTTCTCTGTTGACATTAATACAGATCTGGGTCTGTAGCTTCTGAATTACGTCTACTTATAATCCACATCCTTTTTTTCCAAATTTTAATGCTGTTTGTGTGATTTTGACCTATCAGGCAACTGTGTATCTCGTAAGTGAGCAGAGCAGTGTCATTGCTACGAATGAAAAGTTCATTTTCAAGTTACCCTGTTTGTTAATTTTGATGGCAAAGTGCTCGATTGCAGTTTATATGTGCTTGGCCATGGGTGGCTGGTCCATCTTTGAGAAAGATGTCTTCTGGCAAATACTGATTTTTTAATATTTTTTTTTCATCTGGAGTCAGCCCAAAGCGTTCCAGATGTCAGAGCTCTGACTTACCACAGTGCCAGATTTTGAACGAAAATTCCCAGGAACAGAGGTGATTGGTGGAATATGCAGATAGAACGTTATAGAACACTAGTGTAATCAACTACCAATATAAGTACACCTTTAAATGGAAAATCATGGTGAAAAAGTCTTCTATTACCCATTGATACAGCTGTTCTGCATTTTGAAAGTCTGTATGAAGAACAAGTACCACAGGTTAATTAAGCATGCTTTATCAGAGTAAGTTTAACGACTTGACAGTGCATCTATTGTAAAAGAGTGAACAATCCTCACCCCCACCTTTTAGTCAGATAGTGTGCCAGTGTGGAGTTTTTAAAAGGGAGGGGAGAAAATTCAGGAATAATTTCAAATTCTCCTGACCCAAATGCTAAATCAACAAACAATCCGAGCAATGACAAATTGTATTTGTTAAAATTTGGAATTTTCACTTCTTTTGACATTGCAGTATTTTAATACTTTTAATTTTGGAATCCAAAAGAAACTTTTTAATTGTATCACATTATTTGTCATTTTCATTACTCTTATGACATTGTTTTATGGCATATCAGTAGCAATTATAATGTGTTCCATTCCTACTGATGTGTTATAATAGGATGTATTGATCAAATCAATTTTTAGGTATACATTCTATTTTGTGATTTGTCTTATTTTTAAATTATTAAGGTCTAATGCTACTTAACTCTGATTAAAACATCTTGATCAATGTGTCCCCTGTCTGTGCTCTAATGAAAAGAAGCTAAGCATCAAATATAGTAATTAGAAAAGCAGCTGTTTTCCTGTTAATATCTTAGCTTGAGATAATTTTTGCTAGGAAGATGAAAACATCATCTTATCTTTAGAAGTTGCATAGTATACAGTTTTTTATTAAAAACAAAAACAAACCCCAAAATCGAAGAACATACTTTTTAAAATATCAGAAAAATAATTAGCAACATCCAGATTCATTCCTCTATGTAAGGCACTTACCAGTTACATGACTTCAGAAACTAGTTGCTGGTAGCCTTCTCCACCGTCAACGAAGAGACAGGTCTTTCCAAAAGGTAAGGTTTAATTTCATTTACATGATAAGAGTAATTATATTTTTTCATCAAAGACTATCAAGATATCCAGTTTTAGAGCATTTGATATGATTTATGTATTCTAACTGGAGGCACCTAAATAAGATAACCGAGATACGTGTACATAGTTGCAGTATGTGCTAAAAAAATTGTATTGCCAGCTCAAAATGTCTGGTTTCCCATAAAAAGTGTCCTTGACTAACAAAGTCCTAAGTTAGGCATTTAGATGCCCAAAGGTCAGTGGCATAATTATTAGAGTGGAGGTTTTTATTTTTTGGATAGAAGTATTACCTAGTTTCACACNTTCTTACTAACAAGTGATGCTAATTATTTAAGTAATAAATGTCAGAATTAATACTATATACTCATAATAGCATATCTTATTGCACAGTACTACTCCTGGGATGCAGTATGAAAAAGTAATTGATTCACTTTAAAATGCAAGTCTAACTTTTTCAAATACCATTTTTTTCTTAAGCAAAATTACTCAAAATAATATTTGCATGTTCTTGCACCTATTGAGTCTAGCAGTGGTAAAGCACTTTATGAACAGAGTTAATCATTGTGTGTAGAGGAGAGTTGCAGCTAAGCCTTACAAACAGATGTGACTGCTGGGGCAAATTTTAAGCTTGTACCCTGCAAGGCTGTCTTTCACTAGCACTTTCCTGCCTATGTTGTCATTCCCACAGTGGTCCCTGTGAATCTTACAGAATCCGTGGAACACACCCACATTGTCTCCTACACAGAGCAGATTTCCTCTCCTACTTTAAAAAAA
>VYZV01043311.1:1777-19449 GCA_013401275.1 Pandion haliaetus | reverse complement strand
GGAAGGAGGGAAGGAAGGAAGGAGGGAAGGAAGAAGGGAGGGAAGAAGGAAGGATGGAAGAATGAAGGATGGAAGAAGGAAGGAAGGAACTGTTTCTTTCTCTTCATTTGGATTTCCTGCAGTTCTAATGTTGTTAATGAAATAAAAATATTTGTTGCCAATATATATTTGAGAAAATTCTAGGAACTCTTCCAAGTTCAGCTCTTGTTTGGACTCCTCAAGACCTTGGTGGTTGAGAGAGTGAAAAAATACGTAAAAATGGGCAAACTCTGCCCTTCCCAACGCCTGGCTGGAGCCTGGTGAGCGCGGTGTGAGCAGCCCCAGCAGCCTTGAGCAAGATGGCTCAGACCTAACAAGAAAAAGACACCTTGGAGGAGGAAGAAGTGTCCCTTCCCTTCGAAGAGGAAGGCAAAACCCCTCCCACACAGCCAGGTCGTCGCACCCCCAACTCGGCGGATTTCCCCCAGCCGGGCACAGCGCTACTTTAGCCCTGGCTGGGTCTATTTCTTGCGGGGGTGGGGGGGCATTTTCTTCGACGTCCCCAAGGCAAGCCCGGCTCAGTGCATAATGGGGGGCACAGAGGGCAAGGGGACAGGACCGGGTGGCCCCGGGAAGGGGGTGCGGAGCGCAGCCCAGCCCCTGCCGTGATTTACCATGCTCCAGCGCTCCCCCCCCCAGCTCCCCTCCACGGCACACTTCAGCCGCCTATGCCTGTTGTTTTGGGTTTGTTTTGTTTTGGGTTTTTTTTGCCTCAGAAAACTACGAGTGTGGGAGAGGCCGGGAAAGAATTTGGGCGCAGATTCCCTTCTTTTGAGTCCTGTGGGTGCCGGGGTGCTGTTATCACCCCGCACCTCAGCGCTGCCTCGGGGAGGGGGCTGCCCAGCCCCTGGGAGTGCGGGGAAAGGCACGCACGGTGCAAGGGCTGATGCTTTCCCAACTCGCTTCCCGAGCTGCCAGGAGATCCGTCTTGCGAGAGATCTCCCCCCAGTCCGACCCCTTGCCCCTCCATCCTCCTTCCCCCCACCCACACAGCCCAGGCAAACCCACAGCCACACCACCAGCCAGCGCGGAGCCCAACTTCGCTTAGAACAACAACAAAGCCACCAAAATGGTTTTGTTTGGAGGAAAGTTTAGAAGAAACCCGGCTTGCCAGATGCACGTTACTGGTCAGTTCCATCTGTTAGCTTCGCTTACAGACCCTAAAAAATCATATAGACCGTTTGCGCTTTTAACTCCCCCCAATCCAATTAATAACGCGAGTCAAACTGCAAAGCACTTATTAATTGCTCCCAAAGAAAATCTTTCAGGAAAGTTAATTGGGAGCTTTCTGGTTTTCCAACCAATGCCATGAGCTAATGGTCAGAGCAGACAGACTTTGCCTTGAGTTTCATTGTGGCTGGGCACGTTGTTTATCCCCCTGCTTAAAGTTTGCTTCTGCTCCTAGGCTACAGAGAGGGGGGTTTTGGGTTTGGTTCTTTTTTTTTTTTTTCTTTTTTTTTTTTTTTTTTTTTTTTTTTTTTAAGGGTCTGGAAAAAAGCTGACTTGGCTGCTGGAAGGGGTGGGGATGTTGGGGGAAAAACCCAAGAAAATAAAAGCTCCCTCTCTGGGATCATCTGAGTTTCCCTGGTAGTTCACTGAAGTGTGCAAAGCAGCTGGCGCTGCTGCAGGGACAGAGTCTGGGCTTGACGTCTGGCTGCTGTATGAGAGCAGCTCCTTGGACTCACAGAGCTCTCACCTCGTGTTTGACTTACAAAATTTTCCCAGCATTTAGGGACCTGAAATCACTAATTTTCCTTTCATTTTTCCTTCCTTAGCTCCTGCATTTTGCTGGTCACCCAGTAATTGTTTATTTTATTTCCTAATTCTTTTCTGCTCAGAGTCACCAAAACTTGGTCCTTGCTGGACCTAAACTTCTGATGACTTTTCCTGGAGTTGCTTGTGTCTGAATAAGACCAGAGAGCAGTTCAAGGCACCACAGACAGCTGGGGTCAGCAGTGTCAGGACATTCCTGGAGCAGGGTCCATCCTCTGTGATGCCCTGTTCTGCAAAGGACCCAAAGAGAAGTCCCCCTTCAGCAGCTGGCAAAGGCTTTTGGCTAAATACAATTTTCCATCCCCTTTGTCCTCTGCAGTTCTTGAAGTTTGGGGACTGTGAGCTTTGGGGACACTCAGCTGACTGAAAACAAAAGTAGGCTTGGGGTCCCTTTTGTGTATCACTGGGTCCTGCCCATTGTTTGCAGATCTATTGTTTGTGGATCCTTTGTCTTCCCCCTGCCCCCTGTGCCTGGCAAATCTATTTCTCCTTCCCCTGCTCCCCTGATCCACTGCACTCTTCCCTCTTGTCTGGCAGAGAGGGTAAATCTGAACGTGGACCCCTCTGAGCATCACCACCCCATCTCCCTTCCCTGGACTTTGCATGCAGGGAAAACCCTGGGAGAGGCCCAGAGCTCTGTGGGTTACAGTGAGGGAGCTGGCAGCACCCCCCCACGCGCACACACAGACTACCCACCTTCGTTTTCAGGCAAGCCTGTCTGTGTGCCTACCTTTCCACTCATGCAACAGAGAGAGACAACCCCTGTCTGGTAAATATAGAAATCCTAAATAAATCATGGGAAAGAAGAAGAGACCATAATGAGAAATTTGGGGTTTTTTTCCCTCTTGTTTCCCTTTAAGAATCATTATTTTGAGAGTACATGTTACTTTTTCTCTTCCAAGGAGGCAAAAAAGGAGAGAGGAAGATTTGACACTGGAGTTCACAGACTACAGCTGTGGGCAATGAGTGTGGGGATTTTTGGAAGGGGTTTCTTCAAGCTGCAAGTTCGGAAACGTCCTGCAAAAACCCTGCCCATTCCTTTTCCCCCTGAACATAGCTAACCCCTCCGATGCTCACCACCATGTTTCCTCCTTCTTGAAAATTTGTATTCTGCCTCACTACAACAGCCGAGAGGCAACATAATGGGACAGAGAAAATGCATTTGCAAGCAATTAAAATGCTCTGAATATATTAGTTGAAAATTAAAGGGGATAACTGGTGTCTCCAGTCATTTCTTTGATGGCAGCAAGACTTCCTGCTTGCTCAGGCTTTCATGAAGACTCAAGGGCAGCTATATTTCAAGCCAGGTGCCTGGCATCACTCAGAGTAAATGCAAAAGGGAGAGGTGAGATGGCTTCAAAGGTGTCAATATTGTTCAATATTGCCTTGCAAAAAAAACAAACCAATGCTCACCTGGAGTGAATGCCATTCATACCAGTCTGTGTGAGGATCAGGAGGGCAGAGTTTGTGGCCACTGCATTGCAATGTGACTTTCCAGACATTTGGTAAGGGTGATCCATTGACTGCCTGATAATGAGAGACCTTCTTCCTCTGCTTTTTCTGGTTCACCTCCCCCTGTCCTCATCTTCCTTTGTTTCTCTATTCCCTGCTAGCTGCTGCCTATTGCTGACCAAATGGGGCTGTAAGCCCCACAGTCCCTGTCCCTGCCCTTTTTTTTCTTGTGATAAGAGTCTTGGTTATGTGACTTCCCTGCTTTCTCCTTCAAGAACCCTGTCCCACAACCACAGGTTTACTTCTTACATGGAGCTGCTCCTCATGTTTATCCTCTCCACTCAACTGATCTTGCAGCCATCTCATTTCTTCCTCTCCTGACTGTTTCCCCACAGATCACTGAGCTGCTGAGTGCCCCATTCCATCTGTCTTTGCTCTCCAGCCAGACCTCAAGAAAGCAGCTTCTCTTGGCTTAGGCTTGTGGTGGTGTGGAGATCCTACTGGGGAAGCTGCCTAGGGCCCCTTCGTACATGGCTCCTAGGGCTGTACCTGCTCCATGGAGGCCTCTCCACGGGGTCCTCCTTGACAATAGCGTCTGGTGTATCTTGGTCTTTCACACGCTCCTGCTTTAAGGCATTTATTTCATCACCATTGTTGTGTTTTCAAGCTGTCTACCCGCCTTTTCTCTCTCCTTAAAGGCACCTTCATCAAGAAAAACAGGTTGCCTCCACTCTTCCCCTTTTGGGATTTCCCCCCTTTCAATCTTTGCACAACACTGCGGTTTTGTCAGTGCCTTTTACTGCCATGTCCCTAATTTCATTCAGCATCTCGACCACATCCCTTAGGGGGGTAACATGATGACTGTCTGTGGCATCTGTCCTCTCTCCAGTTCCGCAAACACTGAGACACTGAAAAACCTCCCTCCCTCCTTCCAGCTTTCTCTTGAAAGCAAAAGCTATTTCTTCTGTCAGTTGCTCCTGCCATCTCTTAGAGGCCATTTTTATTTTCCATTGACCTTTTCTGTACTTGAAGACTGTCCTATTACTTTATTTATCTTGCTCTCTTGTGCAGTTCTTTCATTCCTCAACTTGGCTCCTCTCACATATCTTACACTTACTTCCCTTCATTAGGTAATCCTCCCAGACCTCTTTTCTCTTTACCTGATCTATCTCACTCATGTAGGCCACCTTTTTTACCCTTAAATCCTTTTCTGATTCTGTGGCTATCTAAAGATATTTACTGCTGTGGGCAACAGAATCACGATAATTTTGGAGAATCCTTTAATAATCTTTTTTTTTTCCTGTCTGTCTGGTGGTTTATAAAATTTCTCATATTCTGTGTGTTATGCTGTTCTGAAAGGGGATGTTTGGTTATAATCACAGACCTAACTAGTCTCTAATTACTCTTCTATGTGAGAGCCTTGCCTTCCTTCACATCAGTAGCTTGTCAGTCAATTCCTCTTTGCTTATGATTGATGCTTTTAAATTTTGAGTCACAGATATCTCAGCAATATTTTGTGCCCTCAAGTTTACATCAAGGAAGAACTCAGAAATTCTCCCTTAAAGAGTCTTTCTCTGTGATAACATTTTTTTTTTTTTTTTTTTTCCAAATTGTGGTCATGTATTTTCTTTCTCTGACCGTACTTTCTAAGTGCTTCACCTAGGATTTCCCTAACAATGTTGCTGCTGTAAGTTATTTCCACTATTAATGCCACACTGGGAAACTGTTAAAAGGAAACACAGACATAACCATCTTTGTTCATGAAATGGGATGAAGTTAGCAATTTAGCAGTAGAGCAGAATGAAACCTGATTCTGGAAATCCACATGATGGGGAAATGCCTCAAAAGGTGACTTCAAAATTAACAGGAATGCTGGTTCAAACCATTGCTCCACTTCTTGTGATATGGACATTTGAACTTAGTCTTTCTAGACCTAATAATTTGTGGAGAAGCTTATGGGTTTCAACAGGGACACTCCTCAGGACCAGAATGGAACAGTGGAAAAATGCAGAGTTAGGAGAACTATTCTCTGACATTTCCACTTGGCTCTGTAAACTGTGAAGTCCATACTTTCCTTAAAATAGTTTAATTTCAACAAAATTTGTAAGACTTTTTCACTGACTTTTTTTAAACTAGCTACCAAAGAAAGGTTATGAAGCTTACTTCTATAGAAAGCACTACAGGAAGCTGTATGGGATATTCCTGCCCATTGATGTAGCATAATACCCATATTCAACCTAGGCAACAGCAATATCCATATATGACAGGGATTTTGTATCAGGCCATCAAAGTTTAGTGGGAACTGTCATCACAACCTTATATTTTGCTGCTCAGTAGAAAACACTGGTGATGAAATTGGAAATCTTACGGTAACTAGTTGGTTTTTTTTTTTTCCTTTTGCTGGTCTTAGCCCACAGGGCAATTTTAAACCAAATTCTCCACATGTAACCAGCTAAACTAGGACTTCAGAAATTCTCCTGATCATGAACTGGCTATGATGACTTTATCCACATTTTTTTCTGGATGCCTTTCAATATATGAGGCAAAATCTTATCATTAAACTTCTCTCTGGTAGTGGAGAATGAAAACATCTGTAGACTGTGATGTATTAAAGATGTACCTTATATTAGAATCATCCATAATTAATGCAGACATTCCAATAAATAATACAGTGTCAGGTTCTTTGGATTATTGAGTGTACTCTATTGTGCTCATATGCAGTAACAGTGAGTAAGTGTCCTTACCTAATTAAACACTGCTCTTTACTATATGTTTAAGTAGCATTAAGGTTGTGTCACAAACTTAAAGGAGTAAATTCAAAGGTAAGGCTGACATCTTTGTCCTCAGCTCATAAGTTATGTATTGATGGCTTCTTCCATTTTTTCACCACCTGCATGACTGCATGGATATACATTTTAATGGATTTTTTTTACCCCTTACACTTAATTTGTAGCCTTAACACTTTAAAATTAGGTGTAATAGTATTAATATTTTTAAAGAGATTCTTTCCTCAAGAGCCTGGAATTGCTTTGAATAGCTAAAAAAAATATCTGTATTTAGGTTAAGTAATATATAATTTCCACTGAACACATATATTTGTTAACATATTTGAAAATGGGACTTTTATTGACCCAAGAATCCTGGGTAGGTGCGAAGAAACCACTATATATTTTTTATTGGTTCAGTATTCAGGCGTTTGCTATTAAAATGCATAAAATGTATCCCCAAAACTGAAGCTGGCTACTTCAGAGACATAAGATTCCACTGAGGGAATAGGTATTTATGCTTTAAAAACATTTTAATTTCCCAATTGATCATAATAGCTCATGCATAAAATCAAGAGATTTTGGGTTTTCTACTACTTTAAAATTGGGCATTAAAATTCATTTGGCAGAAGAAGATTTTTTTTTTTTTCTTTCCAGAAATAAGTTCTTGTCTGCAGGTTCTGATTCTGGAATGATATCTCTGATAGAGGAGACATCATTCACAACCTGACAACAGCTACTAGAGGACTGATAATGAATGTGCTGATAGAGCTTACTGTGAGCTCCATTCTGCACCCACAACTCAGGTCAGTAATCCCTGTATAAGCCAGTTGTCTCTTTGACCTCTGTGGGCCTGAGCACGCTAGCGAAGGTGGAAGGGTCAGGTGGTAAAAGACTAGTACTCTCTTGCATGAGGGACCTGATCCAAAGATCATCTTAAGCCAATGGAATTCTTTCTCTGGAATTCAAAGAGCTGGGGAAAATGTCCTAAACAGGTATTTGGATTTGTATTGTGCCTATAACATAAGGAGAGTAAAAGGGAAAATAAGAATGTAATAATGATCACCGAGGAAAGGACTGTAAAAAATAATTTTAAATGTTAATTCTGTAGTCTGAAAGCTGAAAAACATTTATTATATTTTTGAGAACCATAAGAAAAAAAATCCTTTCCTTCCTTCCTTCCTTCCCTCCTTCCTTCCCTTCCTCCCTCCCTCCCTCCCTCCCTTCCTTCCTTCCTTCCTTCCCTACTGTATAGTAATACCATTATATATATGTATATATATGTACTAGTGCCATGGACAGCCTAATTATTCAGTTTCTAAACTGTGACTTAAAATGTGATTTTCAGCAGTAATTTCCCTCGATTTGTATTGTCTGGCTGTTCTGAAATGATTATTTGCAGACCAGTGAACGAAACATGGACAATCAACAATTTTTGATTGTACGATAAAATGACTGCAATTGAAGTACAATGTTTTCAGTAGTTTAAAGACAATGGGCTATAGCTTACTGACCCCATTCAACAAAGCGCTTAGCTGAAACAAATGCTTAACTTTATTTCTGAGTGTAGAGTTAAAAAAAAAATGCGAGGAAGTGCAGTCAGCACCAGTAAGCAACATTCCTTCAGAATGAAAGCAGAAACTGGTATTCAGGCTATCAAGGACCAGGATATAATTTTGGTACATATGTTTTAGGGGCAAGGGACATGAGCCATGTATTAAATGATGGTCACATGAATATATTATTTATCATAAAAAGACTCCACATTGCTATTTCTAACAAAGCTCCTGTACATTTTTCCATTTCCTTAATGAAAGAAATCTGTGACAAAGAATTAAAACCCCGTCTCTTCCTCTCTATAAACATGACACATATATACACATCATACAGATGCATCATGCACTTATATACCCATGATAGAGAAAAAGAGAGATTTTGCAATAATTTGCACAGCTGTTTTATATCTTCATTTCAGACAAATCAACACAGCTGTGTTAATCTAGTTGATTCACCTTCCATTTGCATCAGCTGAACCTCTGGTCTACTATTTTGAAATATAGAAACACACCTTATGCACTTGCAGTTCCTCATCACATCAATGGGAAGTGCTGAGATATCATTAGCAATCTCATCTGCCTGCTTACATGCAAGTGCTTAGTGTCGGCTTTGCACCCACACTCATATTCCCCCAAATTACCATTTTGGTTATTGTGCATGAAAAGTGCATAGGAAGAGGATATATTTGCCTCAGATGGAAATATGAACATTCACTTTCCATGTAACCTTAACCCTGACCCTAAATTTGCAACCCTTAAAGATTAGCTTAAACAGAAGATCAATTTTGTTTATAGTGATGAGCATTGATTTTTCTCCCTGCAGTGCATGACACTGGCCTGGCTATTAATAGAGGAGAAAATATAATTCCCTATGGCTAGGAAGTTCTGTAACATAAAAAGAAGCTATATTTCATAGATTCATAGAATAGTTTGGGTTGGAAGGGACCTTTAAAGGTCATCTAGTCCAACCCCCGTGCAATGAGCAGGGACATCTTCAACTGGACCAGGTTGCTGAGAGCCCCATCTGACTTGACCTTGGATGTTTCCAGGGATGGGGCATCTACCGCCTCTCTGGGTGACCTGGGCCAATGTTTCACCACCCTCAGTGTAAAAGATTTCTTCCTTATAGCTAGTCTGAATCTCTATAAATATATATGTGTGTGTATTTTTTTTATAGATAGGTTTTTAGACACATACGTGGAGTAGTATCATCAGCTTAATACCCGCTGCCCCGCAGGATGGGTTTGGAAAATGAAAAGTTACTTTATTGTCTTCAAAGAGCCCCCTGAGCTAGGTTAGTTGTTTGTAGTAACCCAAGGGAGCAAGAAAGCCTGTTTAGTATCCCTCTTCTTTCTTGCAGCAAGAAGCAGGCTGCGATTTGGACGCCCTCCCCCCCCCTCCCCCGGCCCCCCCTTNNNNTAAAAAGAGGGGGGAGAGCTAAAAAAAAAAAAAAAAAGCCAATCTGCTCAATCCTCTGCCTGCAGGCAGACTCTAACGGAAACCACATATGCTTTGCCTCTCCCTATAAGAAATCTTCATTGGGGCATTAAAATACTTAAAAGGATTAGTCGTTAAATACTTGTACATTTGGTTTAATTCACCAGAAACGCTATGTCACAGGGTTACATCAGAAAGCTAGAGAGTTTTAATCTCACTTGCAGTATTTACCTAGATGTTTTATTCCTTCTGCTGCTTGTTACAGGGATAATATTAATATCCTACTCGTCCAGAGGGAGGAAGTTTAAAAAAAAAAAAAAAAAGCTGGCTGCTGTCTGATGGTATAAAAATATCAAAGAGACTTTTAAGGTAAAACAAAACAAAACAAAACAGAATGAATTGGAGTGTGGCATTCCTTCCCACAGCCTGTTGCTTATTCCTGATGATGATGATGGAGGGGTAAGGAGCTGTTGTCTTAGGAAAACAGAAGAACTGAGGTTACACAGGTCTTGGGACATGGGATATGATGGCTTTGTTTAAAGCCATCTCCTTTTTAGCCTTATTTTCCCTGCATGACAGGTGTGCAGCTCCTTTGTAATTCCTCGTTCAGGGCAGTAGCTAAAAATACACTGGTTTTGGCAAGAGTCCAGAAGAAGTTGTCTTCAATAAGTAAAGAAACAGAGACCATAAATCTAATGAAGGCAGGTACAGAAATGCCTTGCTGTGAACTTCTCAATGGGGGCAATTGGTGTGTAGGAGAACATCGTCATGTGAGACTTGGCTCTTTTTGTGACTAACGAGAGAGGATGGACTGTTACAGCTTAAAGCTTTCCTCAGGTTGTAGAGGTTTCTGCACATAGTGCTGACATTCCTTCTACAGCCTTACTGTAGCTATATCCATTCAAAAAGACCTCAAGTAATGAGATATCAGTGAAATTAATTGCTTTTCAAATCAAGAGTTACTTTATTTGTATGTTGGGCAGTTTGGGTGAAAAATGAACTAAAGGTGAAATTCGGGTCCCATTTAAGTTAATGAGTGCATTGCCACAGCTTTCTGTTGATTTCATAAGAAAAACCTCAGTGGAGTGGTATGCATTTATTATTTCCAAGAAGGAAGCCCTGGATCTTTCATAGAAAGGGAAGAAGGGATTAAGACAAGTTCCAACATCAAGTTCTGTTCCTGTTCTACAAGTGCCCAATCATTCTTCTTGCAAATTATGGAAGAGGAGCATTCCTGGGAATTGACCAGAAGACTTTCTGAATGCCTGTATGATGTGAGAAGCATAAGGAATAGCGTTCACTACACAGTGACTCAGGAGGCATTTTATTGCCTCTTATAATCTCTTGCGATTATTTATTTATTTATTTATTTATTTGTGGAAACCCTCCCTCTGGTTTAGGGTGTTTTATACCTCCTAGACCTCTCAGCCTAATTGAATTTTTGGGGGTGTCTGAATATCACCCTGCCCTTGACATAAAGGGTATTTTTTTGTGTGAGGCTTTGTGCCTTGTTGTTCTTTTTTCCCCCCTCAAAAGCAGAGAATGGTTTCTTGTATTCAAAGCATAAACACAGCTGCCCATGAGACTGCTTGGTTGAGGACTAGATAAGAGAGTTACATTAGGGCAGAAATTCGGGTCACATCATATCAAACTGAAAGCATCAGGCCAAAGATAGGCTTGGCTAATAATATTTATACATGATCATTTTAAATGTGAAAGCTCCTCCTGCCATGAAAGAAATCTCTTTTCAGTTTCAAGCTGGTGCAGGTATTTTCAATAGGGTTATGTCACTGCTTGCTAAAATGCAATGCATTTGCATCTCCTTTGCATTATTTATTGTTATCCTGCAGGCTGGATTGTCACACTAATCATGATTTATGTCACTGAATTTTATCAGCTTCTGTTAGATTATAGTTTCAAGTGGTGCCCCTGGACTTTAGGAAGAGAAATGTCAGTGTAAGTCTTTTACACCTGTTACACAGCATAGGTGGATGCTGCTTGTTGTCAGTCATGCAGAATAATCTCCTTCAGTAGCAGCTCCTGGTATTGTGACCTCACCACATCCTTAGCAGAGAGACTCTTTAATGCTTTCAAAGCCTTTAGAACCATCTTACAAGTTGCTGTGATGTGCGCTGCAATATGTGGCATAGTAGGCACTGCATGTGATTAAAGGACAGTGAATGATTGGGGTGGAGGTTGGTAAAGGTTTTCGGCTGTATATGGAAGATCTCTCCTTGCCTCTGCTACTGACTTTCTGTGTCAGTTTGGACAAATCACCCACCAATTATTACTAAGTTCCTCATGTTTTGCATGTGTGGTATATCCATTTCTTCTTTTCTTTTTATGTCTTATCTCTTTGCAGTGTTAGCTCCTCAGGGTGAAGGCTGAGTCTTGCTATGTGACTGTACATTGCTTGAGAGAATGGGAACCTTGATTTGAGCTTGATGCCACTCAAAATGTAAAAGTTTTGCATCTTTTTGGGGAAAAAAAAAAGAAGTGTAACATACAGGATGAAAATTTGAATCATCAGGACTTGCTTAAAGACTTGCTCAAAGACTTGCTCCACTTCAACTTGTTTGGAGAGAGTTTGCTGTGTCACGGCCTGCCCGTAGGTCCATATAAAGAGCATGAGTCTGCTACTGTGATTGGCAAAGACACTCCATTGCTTGAAAAGGTGAAATGAGGAGTCCAATGAAAGGTTTACACTTTGTTGGTTGGTCTACACTGATAAAAGAAAGACTTCCATGGCAGGTATCGTTATTTAAACTAGACATAAAAAGGGAGGGGGATAATATCAGGCTTGCCTGTGGCAAGCTGTGAGATAACACACCAAGGTTAGAGGGAGAAGGTGCTAGTGAGGGCCCTCAGCCTGTTGCTCTGAGACATGCTGGCTACACTGCAGCACACTTGAAGTCTTATAGAGATGACCCAGGGGCTCCTGAGGTAATAGGAGCCAACAGGGAAACACCAGTGAAATACCTCAGAGGAATTAAGGTGTCTTGCTCTAAGAAGGTGACACAGCCAACAGACCAGCTGCAGTGCCTCTACGCCAATGCACGCAGCATGGGCAACAAGCAGGAGGAGTTGGAAGCCACTGCGCTGCTAGAAATCTGTGACCTAGTTGCCATTACTAAAACTTGGTGGGATGAATCCCATGACTGGAGTGTGGCTATCAATGGCTACAGGCTGTTCAGAAGGGACAGGTGAGGAAGAAGGGGCAGAGGCGTTGCCGTCTACACCAAGAAATGGAGAGAGTGTGAAGAGCTGTCTCTGAAGAATAGCCATGAGCAGGTTGAAAGCTTATGGGTAAGAATTAGAGACTGAGGCAACTAAGGGAACTTTGTGGCTGTTGTCTACTACAGGCCACCCAATCAAGGGGAGCCTATTGACGAAGCCTTCTTACTCCAACTACAGGAGGTATCATGCTTGCAGGCTCTCATCCTGCTGGGGGACCTCAACCACCCCCACATCTGCTGGAAAAGTAGCACAGCGAGCTGTAGGCAATCCAGGAGACTCCTGGAATGCATTGAGGATAACTTCTTAAGCCAGGTAATAGACAGCCCTACCAGAGGCGATGCGATACCAGACCTGTTAGTCACCAACGTAAGTGAGCTAATCAGTGACGCCAGGATTGGAGGCAGCCTGGGCTGCAGTGATCATGCACTGGTGGAGTTCGCAGTCCTGAGGGATATGGGTCAGGCAAAGAGTAAAGTCAGGACCCTGAACTTTAGGAAAGCAAACTTCCAGCTCTTCAAGGAGTTAGTCAGTAGGACTTCAAGGAGTTAGTCAGTAGGACCCCCTGGGAAACTGCCCTCAGGGACAAGGGAGCAGAACAGAGCTGGCAGGTCTTTAAGGATGCTTTCTAGACAGTGCAAGAGCTCTCAGTCCCCAGGTGTAAGAAATCAGGAAAGGAAGGCAAGAGACTGGCATGGATGAGTCAAGACCTGATGGTCAAACTAAAGGGCAAGAAGAAAATGCATAGGCAGTGGAGGCAGGGACAGGTGTCCTGGGAAGAGTATAGGGATGCTGCCCGGTTGTGTAGGGATGGGGTCAGGAAGGCCAAGGCATGGCTGGAGTTGAACTTGGCAAGGGATGCAAAGAATAATAAGGAAGCCTACTGCAGGTATGTCAGCGTGAAAAGGAAGGTCAAAGAAAGTGTACCCTCCTGAATGAGCAAGACTGGTAAATGGGTAACAACAGGTGAGAAGAAGGCTGAGGTACTCAGCAACTTTTTTGCCTCAGTCTTCACTGGCAATATCTCCTCCCACACCTCTCTGGTGAATGGACTACAAGATGGGGACTGGGGGAGCAAAGTTGCTCTCACTGTAAGAGATCAGGTTTGTGACCACCTGAGGAAACTGAACATACGTAAGTCTATGGGACCTGACGAGATGCATTTGAGAGTCCTAAGGGAATTGGCGGATGTAGTTGCCAAGCCATTTTCCACGATACTTGAAAAGTCATGTCAGTCAGGTGAAGTCCCTAGTGACTGGAAAAAGGGAAATGTTGCACCCATTTTAAAAAGCGTAGCAAGGAGGACCCTGGGAACTACCAACCTGTCAGCCTCACCTCTGTGCCTGGGAAGATCATGGAACAGATCCTCCTAGAAGCTATGGTAAGGCACACGGAGGACAGGGAGGTGATTAGAAACAGCCAGCATCGTTTCACCAAGGGCAAGTCCTGCCTTATCAACCTAGTGGCCTTCGATGATGTCCCATTGCAACAGGGCCTGCTAAAAAGTCTGTGCCCATCTTTCTTATATGCCTCCTTTAAGTACTGAGAGGCCACAGTAAGGTGTCCCCAGAGCCTTCTCTTCTCCAGGCTGAACAAACCCAACTCTCTCAGCCTTTTCTCATAGCAGAGGTGTTCCAGCTCTCTGGATCATTTTTGTGGCCCTTCTCTGGACCCACTCCACAAGGTCCATGTCTTTCCTGTGCTGAGGGCTCCAGAGCTGGATGCAGTATTCCGGGGGAGTCTCATGAGAGTGGAGTAGAGGGGGAGAATCACCTGCCTCAAACTGTTGGTCACGCTTCCTTTGATGTAGCCCAGGATATGGTTGGCCTTCTAGGCCACAAGGGCACATTGTCGGCTCATGTCCAGCTTTTCATCCACCTGTACCCCCAAGTCCTCCACAGGGCTGCCCTTCATCCCCCAGCCTGTATTGATACCACAGGTTGCCCTGACCCAGGTACAGGACCCTGCATTTGGCCTTGTTGGACCTCATGAGGTTCACATGTGCCCACTTCTCGAGCTTGTCCAGGTCCCTCTGGATGGCATCCCATCCCTCAAGCGTGTCAACCACACCACTCAGCTTGGTGTCATCTGCAAATTTGCTGAGGGTGCCCTGGATTGTACTGTCTATGTCACTGATGAAGACGTTAAACCATACTGGTCCCAATATGGATACCATTTGTCACTGATCTCCATCTGGACATTGAGCTGTTGACCACTGCCCTCTGGATGTGACCATCCAACCAATCCCTCATCCACCAAACAGTCCATCCATCAAATCCATATCTCTCCAATTTAGAGAGAAGGATGTTGTGGGGGACCATGTCAAAGGCCTTACAGAAGTCCAGCTAGATGACATCCATAGCTCTTCCCTTGTCCACTGATGTAGTCACTCCATTGTAGAAGGCCACTAGGTATGATTCTATAATTAAAATTACAGCCATGCCCTTGAATTGGCTACCACAAAAGCAATATTCTTACACTATGGAAAAAGATATTTCCTTTTCCTTCCTCCACCCAATAAGGCTTGAAGTTAGACATCCTTGTCACCCATGCCAGTTCCCCATCTTTGGTCCTATATTCATTCTCCCTGGCTCTGAATTTCTAGCCACCTGGAATTTTTTTGACCGTACAGTGCTCCTCTGCTATTACCTACATACTACTAGGGGCATAAATCTATTTCAGGTGTTGATTAAACTTCTTCATGTGAATGAGTAGTGAACTTCCTCTCATTTGCAGTTTTGCATTGTTTGAAGTCCTAACCCAGAGCTGAGTTTTCTTCCTTTCAGCCACGAGGAGAGCAAAGGCGCTGATAAGAAATGGGAGGAACAGGTGTTTAAATGCCACATGATCTGCGGAGTTGCAATTTTTTGCATAAGTGGATCATCTAGGACATTTCTCTTAAGTAACAGCATTCTAACCTGGGGTACCAGATATACCATTGGTGTAAATCAGCACAACTCCCAAAGGACATGTGTTGATTTTACACCCACTGGACATGTGGCTCAGCCAGCATGTGATTTTTAGCACTTTTTTTTCTTCATGAACAGAAAATAACATTATCATTTGCCTGTGATAAGGATATCTTTAATCAGGAACTGGGATCTACTGTACCGCTAGGTGCCAAGAAGACAGTCCTTAATTTAGAAGCATCTCAGTGTAGCATAGAATTACTCTATGAATGCAGGAAACAGAAGGAATAAAACAAAGTGATAACAGAAGAATGTTAAAGTGTTCAACTTTATGTGGACATGACTTGTTTAGGGATTTAGGGATTTTATGTGAAGGAAGGTAATTCTTTTGTTTTCTTGAATATATATGCAGCTGCAAATGTTATCAGGGAGCCAAATTCTGATGTCATTTCCCTCAGTAGGAATAAAGAGCAGGTCAATGGAGTTATACTATCACAAAGCTAAGTGCTTCCTGACTATTATTCTTGAACAGGTGTAGAAAAGGAGAGTTATTGGTTTGATAGCCCAGATTTAAATTATTTCTAAGAACGTCTTGTGGAAAGAAAATGAATTTGAAAAGATATTGTAAAGGAAAATTCATTTACATCTTTTGTGCAGAAAGAACCTGTTGAATGACAGTTAAAAGAGGATTAAAGATGATTTCTTACAAGCAGTAGGATAATCAGATTTCCAAGCTAAAGTGGAATTAAGGTCCTTCAATTCATCTGCAAAGCTGACTGAAGTTGAATCATCGTTTGGTAATTTACATGTCATTTACAGGGGCATTCATTGTGCTTTTAGTACTGTAAATATGATCTGAACAGCTTTTGATCTTTTGCAGCATTTGCTGGAACATATTATTGTTTCTGAGAAGAAAAGGAAGAGTATTATACAAAAAAGCCCCTCCCGTAATGCTTTTTTACAATGTCAAAACAAATGTGTCAACCAAATGGTAATATCTGTGCTAGTTTCATTTATCTGCACACGGTAGTTGTGAGGTTTAATGATTGTTTGTCACAAAAATACATTTTAAGAGAAGCAAGCAGATTGCTGAGTAGCAAACATGTTTTATGGACTATGTAACATTGTAAACACATCTTTTTTTCAATAGGATTTTCAGAGGATTGCAAAATGACTGTGTTCATACAAAATGAGAAGTAGACAAAGATTATATTTTCCTAGCTAAGTCTTTTGCTTTTCCTGGAAGGATTCATTTGCTATCATTAAAATTCACACGTTCATACTTTTTTTGTACTGGACTAGTCTCACCTTTGAACTAGGACTAATTCTTCTGACATATATTTGACCACAGCTCCCACAGCAGGAAAACCCTCCTACATTTCCCACAACTGCCAACCTTGTTTATCTTGTCAATTCTCTCTTGAAGGATCAGATCTTTAGCTGTGCCAAAGCCCAGGGAAGTCAATGAAAAGATTCCCAAAAGCTTTGAATCAGGCTCTGGCAGCAAAGCACCAGTAACTTCAATAAAATTACACCAATTTACTCCAGTTGAGGATTTGACCTGGCATTTAATACTGCACTCATCGCCATTCTGTCTGAGATTCATCCTCAACACGTCTTGGAGGCACAAAAAAAGAGATGTTGTGAAACCAGAGTTTTGGCTGGGGGTAGGGTAGAAGAAGGTAGTTTTTATTTAGAAAGATAATAGCTCAGTCAAATAATTTATTAAATAAACTGTTGGGAAAGTTTGGATATGGTTACGGGATGATGATGTCTTAGAACAAATCTTATCTACCTGAATAGCACTGTTGGCATGATTTATAGAGGGAATAGTGATAACATTTTAGAGGGAATAGTGATAACATTTATCATATGTTATTGACAACGGATTTATTCTGAGATCAGTCAAAATAATACCTAGACACCTCTATAAGGCTTATTTTTTGTCCATCAAATTATTTGCCTCTTCTTGTTGACTGAAATTGTTGACTGGGCTGAAACTGGGCAGGTTGAATCCCAACAATACTGATTTCATTCGCTATTCAAAGGTAGTCATGTTTATAGTCTCAGGAGCTATGCTGTCTGATATTGGAGGTTTCCTTTACCTTAATAATAGGATGGTCACTGGATTTTGAGTTTTAAGTCCTCATTAATCCTCAGGCCATATTCATTAGCAAGGTTCATAATCCGAAAGGAAAGAAGTTCTAATTGGTTGAAAAATACTGGATCACAATCCGTCCATTATATGAAGACCCACAAGCTTAAAGTTTTGGAGTGATCTAAAAGGCATATAGAGGTCAAAATCTCCTTGATGCTTTTAGAGTCAAAAGATTATGAAATCCTATTAGTTTTGAAACCAACACCTCATATCTCACTTTAAATATCCTCACTCTAATTTAAAGCATCACAACACATCTGAAATTCATGTCAATGTACATTGGTGTTCATACTCATATTTCACATATGTCTGCCTAGGAGAGGTCTAGGTAGTTCAATTTCTCCAGTTC
>VYZV01043310.1:12642-25265 GCA_013401275.1 Pandion haliaetus | reverse complement strand
TTAAACTTGCAGCAAACTTTCTACCATAACCTTCAACAGCAGATGAAACCACACGTTTAACTGCACCTTTATTGCAATCACCAGCTAAACTGGAACGTATTGCAGAGTTTATATACTGCTACTGAGCTTAAACTGCTTTAAATGCCAAGATGACAACCAGAGAGCTACGAGGAACCAGGATTTCGAGTACCAAAATATATTAAGTAAACAAAACCAAAGTATATTTGGGGCCAAATGCTCAGTCTGTTTAAAGAATGAGCAGTGCATATTTAAAATGACAGCAATGGTGTGCCTAACCTTTGAAAATATGAAGTTGCCGGGGAGGGGGAGAGGCTAATAGAATCAACTGTTCCAGAAGTCATTCAGCATCCCTAGGGCTACCTAGGCCATCCTCCCATGAACTTTGAGAAACCACTTTCAATCACTGATGTCACTTAATGCTCTCACACAAAAACTCCAATGCTTCTTTTGGTTGTGCAAATGGGGGAAAAAAAATGGTAATTCTATTTACCTTTTGCACAGATTAAGACCAAATTGTTTCTACCTGAAGAACCAGCAATTCTGATTTGGTCATACTGTGGTAAGTCCAGTAAGCTCCACCTAGTTACTGACCACTCCTGCAGAAAGTATCAACGATAAAAGTTCTGTACAAAACTTATCCTGGATCTCCGTATAATTGTAACGGTATCATCATATTGAAAAAAACTGGATTTGTGGTTTACGGAGTGCTTTTACGGTGTTTAAATGCTTATTCTAGCATGTGCTAAACCACTATCAAAATAGATTAAATAAAAACAACAACAAAAAAGCAGGACTTAGATTAATTCCTGCTACTGGCAACTGTAATATTTAAAAAGGAAACACCCATTCATTGAGTGTTCGACCCTGACAGTATTACAGATAGATATGATGCAGAGCCTGAATTAGATCAGGCTACCAGTGTTTTACTTCTTCCCTGAACATTAACAAGCTCCTTCACTAATGTGGATATTTGGGCAGACTACTGAGGTTGTAACGTTTGAGATCACTGTTTTGTGGGCTTTTTTTTTTTTCCGTTTTTTTTTTTTCTTTTTCAATATCACAGTAGTTTGTTACACAAATCCCCCTTCCCCAGATTATAGTCATTTAAACTAGTTGTTGGAAACACATAGTTTAGTAAACTGAGAATCAAGTCTGTAAAAAGCATAAAGGTCAAAGAACCATAGTTCTGTTATAATGAGGCATACCCTAATACATCATTTAGTGTACCCTGACTGCTCCTGACTGTGAGAAGCTTGTCTTCCGTGAGATAAGGCTACATCCTCAAGCAGGTGAGTCTAAATATCACCCTTCAAAAATATCAAACAAAATTACAGCGAAGGTAGTGTCACAAATAATTAACTGACATATTCTGAAGGTAGTGTATATAAGTTTTCCCTCCCCTCCCCTCCGGGTGAGCACTAAGCAGTGAATGGTAAGTATGTTTAATTTAGAAAGAAAATAGTGGAGAGCCTAATTAGACCCAATTGATTAACCATCTAATAAACAAGTCTCTGAGTTCAAGAGAGGTACCATTCCTAAATAACTTGATTTAGCTTAAATCTTTCAATCAACTGGATCAAAGAAAAGGAGGGGGAAAAAGATTTCTGAAACATTTTGAAGAATGACAGTCTGATCCTCATTCAAAAAAAGCCTGGTTTTAGGAGAGTATCAGCTTAAAGTGGACTATTTCTATAAAGGCAGACATGAAAAATCCAAACCCAGAAGCTCAGGCAGGCTCTACAGGCAAGATGTCCACTTCCACAGATCTGCATTCTTTGTGAGGTAACTCAACTCTCTATTACAGAGAAACATGCAAAAGGCAAAAGAAAAAAAAAAAAAAAAAGAAAGAGGAAAAAAGAAAGGTGGGGGTAGTGGGCAGGGGAAGGAGGGAAACTGCGCCATACCAGGCTAGAAAAATTTACAAGTGTGACATTCAGAGCACACCTTTCACCTGTGTCCACACAAGTCTATGCTAAACTGCAAAGGAAAGAACATTGCAGTAAATAGAATCAGGTGTGCTCAGTGGTGGTTGAACAATGCAGTAGTGCTCACCCAGTTTGCAAAGTAATTGGCACTCTACAACATCCCTACTCATCTTTCAATTCATTTGCACTTTGTGCTGCTTCTCCCTGGGGATCTAATTCAATCTTTACTGAAACATCCTGCCCCTCCGACCTCATTAATTTCATTTTTTTCTTTGGAGGGTTTTTCAAAGTGCCCAGCCTCTCTTTAACTTTGTACTCCAGTGTACTGTGGGGGATCCCATAAATACTTTGAGCTTTGGAAACACTCATTTTCCCGCTCATAACCACAGAGATTGCTTCCTCCAGTATCTCGCTGTTGTACTGTCTGTATCTCCCTCTTTTCTTCCTAGGTTGCTTGGAGCCAGGATCTCCCTCTTGATCTGAGGTGGGATATGGCTGTCCAGAGGTAGACTGCTCAGCATCTGAGCCCCAGGAATCTGGTCCAGCATCCAGCAAACTTCTCCTGTTTTGTTTTGGAAGGATAGCCCTTAACTTTTTGCTAAGCGCGCTCTCCGTTTGTGAACCCATTACCAAAGAGCTATAGCTGTACTGGTCACCAGTGCGGGACTCCCATGAAAGGTCCATGCCTCGAACTTGTGGTATCTTTAAATCCACAGGAGACGAATGGCTCACGTCCTTTTTCCCATCCTGTTTAGTTTGAAGTGCCATTTTTTGAAAGGCAGAGTTTTCTGTAAGAAAAGGAAGGTCACTGATGTTGCTGAGTGCACCATTTCCCCTGAATTTCATGCGGCTGAAATTGAATTCGTAGTGTGGTTTTGCCCAAGAAGCCTCCCTGGATAATATTAAGTGCTGTCCATGATTCTGTAGTCCAGATGGCCCATGGCTGGCAGCCGTAGAAAACTGGTTTCTGCTCAGCAGTTCTTCACTAATCTGGAGTGATCGAGCCAGCGGTACTTTAAGAGATGTGGAGTGGCCATAACCTTCCCTGGTTCCATCCTGCAAGCTTCTTGGAGGTACCCCATCACCACTCTGTAGTCCCTCCGGATGGTGCTGGCTGGGTCTCCCAGGTCGCCTAATTGGATGGAAGGAAACTGATGTGAGCAGGACTTGCACAGGTAGGGAGGGATGGGTGAGGGGGCCACTCCTTTATTAGAAGGCCTTGCTTGGGTAACATCACTTTTTGTGTTATTTATTTTTCTCTAATATTTTTTTTTATGGTTTTTTTTTTTAAGTCTCAGCATCAGTCAGTTTTAAAACTTGTTCGCAAAAAAAGAGAAGCTTTTTGGGCAAAGAAAAATGAAACCTGTTGGCTGGTCTCTGGTTGGGTTCACAAATTCTCGGAGTAGAAAAGACTTCGCGCAAGCGTCTGAAAATAGCACCTCAATTACAAAGTAGTAATCAATCTCCATAGATCTACACAGAACTGTGTTACTGGTGTGACGTTACCACTAAACAAGTACAGTAATAAAAGAGTAAGCCGAAGTGCAACATATTCAACATACATGCAAATATGACTGCCACCTGCAGTATCTACACATAGGTGGAAACCTTGGATGGTGTTTGCTTACATCATATTGAAGAATTGCTGCTCAGCATAAAAAAAAAAAAAACCAAAACCCAAACACAAACCTCAGAGGCCTCAGAGGCATTTGCTTGACTTTCATTAAGCACCAAATATGAAAGCTGGGATACTGCAGATCACAAAGAAGAACACTGCATTACACTAGACTTACCAAATTGCTCTCTGAACAACTGATATATATATGTCCCTGATTCTCATTTGATACATAGCATGGCTGGGAAAAAAAAAAAAAAAAAACACTAGCTCTGTCATCCAAATCAAAGGTTAACAGTGGAAAAAGTGGTATGTATTTTTACCATTTTCTTTTCATCACAAGTGTTCTTTCTATGACACAAAGTACTACTACTGCAGATGAACACATGTATTTTAATATTTTGCTTGCTTAGCCCTCTGTAGCAACTAAGTCACAGTAGTTTCAAAATCCACCCCCAAACTTTTCCACATTCAACATGCAGATTAACGAAGAGACTAGTAAGCGATTCTATTTTAATGCTCTGGGACACTATACTGATGTAAAGGCCTCTAGCTAAGTCAGCGTTATTTAAGGGTAGGATATGTAGTACTGAAAACCTACATGATTCTTTTTAACATCACACTGGGATTTAAAAAAAAAAAAAAAAGTAAAAAAAAGTCCTTAGAGAAAAGACATCCACTGAAAGGACCTGGCACGTAACACACACAGTGCTTGATGCATATGCTACTAGCTTCTCTCCAGGATGCAACAGGTCATAGTTGAAGTGGGTAACAAGAGTCAACAAGGATTCAGAACAAAACCCAGAGAAAGGAATGAAAGTTTGCTATTCCAGAGAACTCTCTCAAGCAATGTGCATTCTCTGCCCTTTCTACAGCACGTATCAGCATCAGAATGCACACCAGTGTTTCTATGCCTAAATAAAGGACATATTGGCAGCTAACTATGGTAGAGGATCACATCTGATCTCACTGATGCTAAACAGGCACCCTCATTTACCACACACCTGTACAAGTAACCACAGGTGGAAGTATGCCACAACCTCTCTTGACCATCAGGACAGTGCCAGATGCTGGCCCTATCATCTCTGTGGGTTGGACTTTGGCCTTCACTTGATACACAAACAAGGGAACAAACAATACACAGCCTCAGTGGCTTCTGCTGCCTTCCTAGGAAAATAAAGGTGGAAATAATCTGTTTAGAATTGAAAGAGAAGAGCTGGTGGGGAAGGTTTATGCTAAAGAACTGTGAAAAAGTATTAAGACTAATTTTAAACAAGGATTGAAGTATTTTATTAATACAAATATTAAATGGAAAAAGTAATCTTGAAGGGAGAGATCTGAGACAGTAATATTTTTCCAAAGAGAAATGTGAAAGTTAGATCAGTTGTAAGCAGTACATGGAATTGGTGGTGGTAGTGGGTTGTTAGTTTAAAATTTCTAGTTTTTCAAAGTCTATGGTAAAGCTAAATCCAGCAATTAAATGGCAGTTTAAACCATATACTGTTTCTGTACTTCACTAAAAAAATTACTTGTTAACAGTAGCTTCAATAAAAAAATTCTCCCATCAACACCCAAAATCCCTCTTAGTCCCAGTCAGCCTCTCCAATACAATTAACTCAATCCTGGCTGAGTAAAAGGTTTCTAAATGTATGCAAATGGTGACCATTAGAAATATGAAACCTTAAAGAAATTTTGTTGATATAACATTCTTTCACACCTTGAAATACTTAAGACAAGACTAGTACACCACATTTTAATTTAAAAAAAAAAAAAACACAAAAAATTGTTCAGTGCTACAGTACAATCACAAATGCAAAAAGCCATATTTAAAGTTTTCTGAACTACCAAACTACCCCCTGCCCCCACTTTTCTTTTTTTAAATTGTCATTTATGCTGGGAAATATTAACAAAGAGCAGGCAGTGATTTAAATCTAATTCAGCTCGGTTTATCACCCAAATCATTGCTACCACTAAAATAAACTTTTCTGTTAGCTAATTTTCCACTAAGTGAAACGAAATCTAGATTATATTGCAAAGCCTCTAAGACTCTTTGTACATTTAACTGAACTTGCATCTTCATGGGTATCACTTATCACTCCATTACCTGTTTCTTGGGTTCAAAGATCTTTGGCTAAATACAAAATTGGCCAAAATAACAGATATTAAGAGTTCTTAACTGCAAGTTAAACCTGTCTCAGTTTGCAACAACTCTTATTTGGCAGGTGGGATGAAGGTATTTACCAAAGGTACAAGTTGAAAAACACATTACTCCAAAGGGTTAACAGAAAAATTAATTTAAAATTAATAGGAGGTAACCACACATTTTTAGTAAAAAACGGTTTTAAAAGGTCATAGTAAGTTGCTTTCTCTTACCCATTTCCCGGAGTACTGGAGCACCCTGGAGAATGACTCAGAGAGGTGCTGCCGGCACAAGGACTCTTCTTAGTGGATAAATCAAGCACACCGTCTGTAGAGACAGAAGAATGACTTCAGTGTTTGAAGAAACAGGAGCAGCCATGTTGACCCTTGACAAAACAAGGTTTTTGGGCTAAAGTCATATTTAACACAAAGCATTTTCCATTTTGCTTTACTCTTAAACAAACTAAGGCTTGGATTTGTTTGCAATTTGGCTTAAAAGTGACTTCAACACAGTCCTCAGAAGTCACAAGAAAAATTGGCAAAATTAAAAGTACATCTGTTACAAGGGCCAGAGAATAAAATATGACCTACAAATGACAGTTCAGGATACAACAAAGCCTATCACATAAGTAACCCTCAGCAGTCCTAAAATGAGACATTCTTCAAGTTTCTGAGATTTGGGGGGGTTTAAGCCAGTATTTGAGATTTTTTTGATCCAAATCTCCATAGGAAAATTCATTGAGAATTTCACATTAGAAACTCACTTTCAAATGAACACACATACATAAATGTGAGATGATTCCTCACCTGGCAGCTACCTTCATCCTTTTTGCTGTGTCTGTGATGGGTCTCTACTGGCAGAGCTGCTGCCTTTCCCCTCTCTATTGTGCTACTTTACTCCCTCTCTTCTTCCATATACCAATTGTTTTTCTTGCTAGACTGCTTCTTCCATTCTCATTAATGGTACTTCCTCATACTCACCCATACTCCTCTGCAAGTCCTTACGTAAAGTCTGCATTTCTAGGCAACAAAAAAGGGAGCACTTTTTTTGCTAGAAAAGCCTTGCTCCCACTGCACAGAAACCAACTTGAAATTCTGGTCATTTTAATAAGGACAACATTGTCATAGAAGAAGCACAGCCATCTGAAATTTCTGGAAACTTTGAAACCAGAAATTTATGACGCAAAGGTAAATGAATACTGTTGGCAAGGTAAACTAGAAACATTTCAGAGCTCCTTGCTCATACTATCTACTCAAGTAAATACCACCCAACACAAGAACAATGTAAGATGGCTTTCAGATCACTTAAAAGTTCTCATCTGACATATGGAGAGAAAACATGATAAACAGTGAACTAGAATTAACTTACAGAAAGCTGTTCCACCCACTGCATTTGGGAACACACCATAACCCAAACTTAAGCAAGCAGAGAATTCAATCTTCCTTTTGAACAACACTTATGCAGCCACAAGATACAGAGACTGGATCAAGTACCACCTCCTTTTCAAGAGGCTATACTAAACAGCACAGGCTGCTGCCAGAAGCACTTACATCCATGCTTCCTCCATCAGAAGGGTCATTATGACCTAGAAGTCTCCAAGGGCAAGTAGGACCAGCCTCATACCCCATGGAGAAGTTTACAAACTAGCTGGGTTCCCCTCAACCTGCTAGAACAGCAATATAACAAAAAGCAACACTAGCAGTCTTTCATGACAGCCTCTTAAATCTCTCGTTAACAAGTTTGGCAAAACCTCTTCCCAATTACATTAAATGTAAAATGAAAAAAAAAAAAAATTACATCAGCAGATTACTGTGTAAGTTAATATGCACGTTCTAATTCCGTAACAAGTATTATGAACATTATAAATTATCTTACAGCTTTTTTGTCACATGGTAGCTAAACAGTTCATGTACATGCTTTCTTCTTCACCATAAGATCCTCTAATTAAAAAGAAAACAAAAGCCAAACTGATTCTCTCCCTCTCTCTTTCAGTGAAAAGCTTCACAACAAGAACAGTTTAACATTTATAAACATATTTGCAAGACACTCATGAAATACATTTATAATAAAATTAGCTAGAAACAAATGCCTATCAGCTAAATGTACAGGTCCTCACTTCAAGAAAGACACCATAAAACCTTTCAGTGCAATTTTGTAACTGAAGCGTGGCAACAACTTTCAGTGTGTAACAAGTGTCCAGATGCCCAAGTTGCTGGACACATAAAATTAACCTTTTTACAAAAGGCTTCATAAACATAAGTTCAAAGAAGAAAGGGACACCTACAATTCTGTACTAGCTAGCAAAAGGCTTTTTTTGTTTTTTCTTTTAAGGCACCTTTTCTACTTCAGGATGGACAGCCTACTTTGATAGAATGATTTCAGACACTAACACATTTCTAAAGAAGGGTAAAGGGGTTAATTTTAATCCTCTTAGTAGGATACACTTATGATAACCTCTATTCAACAGTTTCAAAAAAAAAAATTCACATACTATAATCACAGAATTTGCTTGTTAAAAACATTTTTGATGGAAAGCAAGGTTTTCAAATTAAAAACAAGTTCTGCAACACTGTTACAAGTTATTCAATCTGCTCTGCAGAACAAGTCTATTTTTAAGGTTGAAAAGAGGTATTTCTTCCAAATGCATAAACCTGGAGGTTTTGCACAGTTCATGGGTAACATTTTTACAGCCTTCGCAAAGCAATTTCTCACAGACTTGTTTTCACAAACAGATACTGTTTCACACTATGACCAGAAAGAAAATAAACCAGTCCTTCAGTCAGACTGTATACAGATCTTCAGAAAGGAGACAACTTTATGGTTTTCATGACCACATGAACTTGTCTTATCAGCAAGCATACAGCCTATTTTGGCAGACTGTTTCTTGCAGCTCCCAGAAAGAACAGCACACTTGTCCCCAGAGTTTGGAGCATGTCCATCCCCTTTGCCCTTCTTAAGAAAAATCACTCATGTCTACAGGCCTACATTCTTTCAAAAAGTCTCTTCTCTTCCAGCCACGTCCAGCTAGTCATTATTTTATCATAAAAACATCTACCACTTTCCCACTTTACATTTTATGTGAAAATGCAAACTTCTAATTGTCTGGTTTTGCAACAAGAATGCCATTAATGGATTGCCATAGGATGCAAGACACTGGTAAGAGTCCTACCTTGTTCACTAGGTTCTGACTGAGACTTTCTGACAGTAAGGTCCAGAGGTGAGTCTTGGTCAGCCATGAGAAGTTTGCTGAGCACAGGGTTCTGAGCAGTTGCAGCCGTGGGAGAGGAGGCGACCAGAGATGCTTTCAGCAGGCTTTGGTTCTTTGTGCTATTGGGCTGGCTGGAGTCCTGAGTAGAGCTATTTTTTGAGGTATATTCAGCAGCAAACTGTCGGATCATTCGCTGCATGATCTCACGGGCCACTAGGGGAATATTGGGGTCAGAGACCCTAGGACTGTCTGTAAATATTAGAGATTTTTTTTTAAGGAAGCACTTTAAGTAAAACAGCTTTTATATTAAGGCATTGTTTATAAAAAAAAACTAGGGAAAAAAAATGAAAGCCAAAGATAAAATAGTTTCTGCAGAAAATGTACTTTAGTTTTAGAATACCTGAACAAGAACCATTGCTAATTCTGGTATAACCTTCCCAAAATAACAGTTTCCCAAGAGAAATACGCAATCTCAGCTTTTGTTTTCAAATATAGATATATTCGACTAGACTTTTAAGAGGTGTGGAAATGGAAAGGAGAGCTAGACCCATGAAGAAAAGTACCAAGTAATGAAGCTCATTAAAAAAAAAATTGAATGCGTTATTCAGTGGAAGATTTAAGTAACTTACCTGCAACTACAAAAGGAGAGAAAGGAGAATAAAGTTGCAGCAGTCCCCTACAAGTTTACTGAGAAATAAAGCCCTATAGTTCTGATTCTTCAAAATAATTCACATGAAGATCAAATGTACAAGTGTCTTCCATCCCATTCTATCTATTCCTTTTGACATTTCCATCATTATAAGATATGCAGCATCAGGGATTACCCAAAGAACTTTCACATATGCAAAAAGCAAGATCTGTCACATGAAAAGTAATTCTATTTCTAGAAGAGCTGCTAAATCTATTAGTAAAAAATGTGAAATGGAACAGGTAGACATTCCAATTTATTTATATGAAATAGTGTATAAATACAAAGGTATTTGGGGATGTGGGCAACCCACAAACATTGGCAAAAATCACTATTTTAGACCAGTAGTAACTCACAAAGTAAAAGCAAATCTGTAATTCCCACACCACACAAGCTAAGTCCTGCCACCTCACCTCAAACACTGATTGTGTTCTCTAGCCAAATCAGTTTTGGTTTAAAAATAAAAAAATCCAAAAAAACCCCAACAAAACAAAAAACCCACCCCAACCATGGAACAACAGACCACAACCACACAACTCCAGAAATGGCTCAAAAGGTTTGATTTTCTATTTCTGAAGAAACATTCAGAGAAAACTGTGTACTAGAAGACCAAACAAATCTTTAAAAGCAGCTCTCAAAACAAAACAATAGAAAAAGTGTTTACTTCCTCTTTAAAAAAAATTGCCCAGGTTGAAAGGTAATCTATTGAGATTGAATTATTAGAAGTAGTATTAGCAAAATCTTCTGTGGGACATTTTGGCCTTAGTTTTGCCTTTTGCCACCATTTTTATCAAAGTACATCAATCCAACAAAGCAGCTTTAGCATATCTGTAATGGATAGCTGACATGAAGGTTTGAACATGGAGTTGCCCACAAGCCAGAGAGCAGCAGTAAGCAGCTACCATGTTTCTTGATGAAAAACCATGCAGGACTTTAAATACGTATCAAGCCCAAATTCCTTCCTGTTAAGCAAAGCTTTCTAAATCTAAGACCTTATACAGTCACCATGTATATTCTTATACAGGTATAATAGCTGTAAACTTCCAAGATGTTTATGTAAATACATAACCGTTTTCTTGTAAAATCTACAGGATGTTTTATTGTTGCTAAAGATGAGACACTAGAGTTTTAAGAAGCCACCAAGAGATGAGCCAAACTTAAATTTAGGTACATTTATATTCTCACTTTCTTCCCAAATGGTCCATAAGGACACAAGCCTGGACAAGTGTGGAGGCTTTTTTCCGCTATGGTGACATTTCTTCCATTTTCTAACCTCTCTACTATAACCTGCTAAAGGACGTATGAAAGGCTCTAGGAAAGACCAGAAGGGCACTAACTGATGGCATGATCACACTCATACCAACTATCCAATACATGCTTGTAGAAGATACAAGTGGGGCTGGCAGGAATGCAGAGCTCTATGGCACCTATTTTTTCTGAAGAATCATGCCTTTACTGTGCACCCATGTTCCTATGTACAATTCAGTAATGCTTACAGCTGGACATATTACCAAATTCAGGGAGAAAGTATTACATATCCCTACAGCCATGCATCTTTGTAATCTGCAACTTCAAAGAATCAGCACAGAGTGACTACTGAGAGCTTTCTAGTGCTGCTCAAGATAAACTCTCCAATTCAGGACACAAAGCTCAGTTTTCAACCATAAGGGGAGTTACCTAGCACATTAAAGGCTTCTTGCTTAATCTAAAGCCTGAACCCTAAGGATTAAAAACTGTTGAAAAGTGAGTGCAAAATATTTGCTCATGCCCCTGCAGCATCACTTGAAATCAACCAGATGTTTATTTTGACTCCAAGCGTCTAGGTTTAAAAAAAAAAAAAAAACTAACACCCCACCCCAAACAAACAAACAAAAAACCCAACAAAAACTAAAATTAACCAAAACAGAGATTCTCAGAGAAGAAGAAAATACAGCAAATATTTATCAGCTCTAGGTAATCTAAAGCAGTACCTCTGAGCTTTAAAACCTTACTAGCTTTCGTGTGTTTTACCTGTACTGAAATCTTAGAAGGGCAGTATCAAACAGAAAAAGGCATGATTTCATTAAGCCATCAGAAGAAGGTCCTATCCTGCCACAAGGTAGAGGTGTAACAGACAACTAGGTTCTACCACTCTGCATTCACTGGAAAGAATGAATATTTGAAAGAAGCATTACTGAATCAGAGTACCGTGGGCAAAAGCAGAGGGAAAGTATGTAAGATTAATGGACAGTAAACCTGTTCAGAAAGTTTGCCGATCCTGCTCATTACCTATGTATGTTAAGTGCATGAATGCACGTCCTTGACATGCAACAGGCATCTGTTCGCAGAACATCTGCATACTCTCCGATCTGCCTGGGCTACCGAATACCAGTCTCAAATGTTACTGGCAGTGAGGATGGAAAGAAAAAAAGAACTAATTGCTGGCATGAAACCAGGAGAGCCAAGCATCTCTGAGCAATATAAGAGCATCCAAGTACTGCCATTCTTTGTGTCCTCTTTGGTATGACAGTGCCTGGGGATCTTATGGCAGTAGCATGAGTTAGAATAACCTTTCAAGCGATCTAAATACAGCCAAGCTTGACAACAATGCATTAAGGATTCAGAACTGAGTTCCTGCCAGGCTTCTTCCCCTCCCTTATTACTTTTGCACCAAGCACAGCTCTGCCACAGGAAGGAAAGCAAGAGTGTGCTAAAAAAAATCTCAAAGATGCTTAGATACCTAAAGTGATTTCATTGTCTTAANGCCTTCCTAAGAGCACAGTTTAACTGACATAACTCTCCAAAAGAGATTTAGAGCATTTTCTAACATTGAGCTACTGTTATTGTTCTTAGCATATTCTACAATACTGATTTTCCAATTCTTTTGCTGATCACGTCTTGAATTCTCCGTATATCCCCCTTAGCACTATTCCAACAATATTTTATACTGTGGATTGCTGGGGTGATAATCGCTAAGGACCACAGTGAGAAGACTGCTGACCTTTAAGAAAAACTGCATTAGTACAGATCTCATTAAAATAATAATA